>WNGS01045001.1:18635-44140 GCA_020271785.1 Procambarus virginalis
TTGTGGTGGTGTGGGTGTGGAGCAGCAGCCTGGTTGTAGTCTGGGTGTGGGAGAGGAGCCTGGTGTGGGTGGTGTGGGTGTGGGGGAAAGAGCCTGGTGGTGGTGTGGGTGTGGGGGAGCAGTGAGAGGGGTGTGGAGTGACCAAGAGAGAACAGATAGGACACACAGGAAGAGTATCCACCAAGACAGTGTGTCTCAGCCTCCAGAGCACACAATAGACACACATTAGGACACACATAGGACACACATAGGACGCACACAACAGCGCACAATAGGACAACGGGTCCTCGACACCAAAAACATTCCCACCACCACACTAATATCCCACATACCCATAACATTGGTCAAGAACAACCAGTGGAACTGTTCTATACCTGGACTAAATGGTCAATTGTTCTAAGAACATACGAATTAATAAGCTCCTATTGGCCCATAGGTGGCAGAGCCCATGGTATCCACCCAAACTCATTTAGCGAATAACTATGAACAGTTATTATTATATTGTGTCGTTATGTATATTCTAACTGCAAATTAAACTGTGGTAGATGGTTGTGTGTTGGCCGAGTGCTTTAACGGGTCCTCGGCCGCACTACTGTTGGTGTCGACCACAGCGCCCTGTGTGGACGGGTCCTCGACCACACTACCGTTGGTGTCGACCACAGCGCCCCGTGTGGACGGGTCCTCGACCACACTACCGTTGGTGTCGACCACAGCGCCCCGTGGTGGACGGGTCCTCGACCACACTACCGTTGGTGTCGACCACAGCGCCCCGTGTGGACGGGTCCTCAACCACACTACCGTTGGTGACAACCACAGCGCCTGTGTGGACGGGTCCTCGACCACACTACCGTTGGTGTCGAGCACAGCGCCCTGTGTGGAGGGTCCTCGACCACACTACCGTTGGTGTCGACCACAGCGCCGTGTGGACGGGTTCTCGACCACACTACCGTTGGTGTCGACCACAGCGCCCGTGTGGACGGGTTCTCGACCACACTACTGTTGGTGTCGACCACAGCGCCCGTGTGGACGGGTTCTCGACCACACTACGTTGGTGTCGACCACAGCGCCCGTGTGGACGGGTCCTCGGCCGCACTACTGTTGCTGTCAACCACAGCGCCGGTGTGGACGGGTCCTCGACCACACTACCGTTGCTGACAACCACAGCGCCCCGTGTGGACGGGTTCTCGACCACACTACCGTTGCTGACAACCACAGCGCCCCGTGTGGACGGGTTCTCGACCACACTACCGTTACTGACAACCACAGCGCCCCGTGTGGACGGGTCCTCGACCACACTACCGTTGATGACAACCACAGCGCCCCGTGTGGACGGGTTCTCGACCACACTACCGTTGGTGTCTAGCACAGCGCCCCGTGTGGACGGGTCCTCGACCACACTACCGTTGGTGTCGAGCACAGCGCCCCGTGTGGACGGGTCCTCGACCACACTACCGTTGGTGTCGAGCACAGCGCCCGTGTGGACGGGTCCTCGACCACACTACCGTTGGTGTCGAGCACAGCGCCCCGTGTGGACGGGTCCTCGACCACACTACCGTTGGTGTCGAGCACAGCGCCCCGTGTGGACGGGTCCTCGACCACACTACCGTTGGTGTCGAGCACAGCGCCCCGTGTGGACGGGTCCTCGACCACACTACCGTTGGTGTCGAGCACAGCGCCCCGTGTGGACGGGTCCTCGACCACACTACCGTTGGTGTCGAGCACAGCGCCCCGTGTGGACGGGTCCTCGACCACACTACCGTTGCTGACAACCACAGCGCCCCGTGTGGACGGGTCCTCGACCACACTACCGTTGGTGTCGACCACAGCGCCCCGTGTGGACGGGTCCTCGACCACACCACCGTTGCTGACAACCACAGCGCCCCGTGTGGACGGGTCCTCGACCACACCACCGTTACTGACAACCACAGCGCCCCGTGTGGACGGGTCCTCGACCACACTACCGTTGGTGACAACCACAGCGCCCCGTGTGGACGGGTCCTCGACCACACTACAGTTGGTGACAACCACAGCGCCCCGTGTGGACGGGTCCTCGACCACACCACCGTTACTGACAACCACAGCGCCCCGTGTGGACGGGTCCTCGACCACACTACCGTTGCTGACAACCACAGCGCCCCGTGTGGACGGGTCCTCGACCACACTACCGTTGGTGTCGACCACAGCGCCCCGTGTGGACGGGTCCTCGACCACACTACCGTTGCTGACAACCACAGCGCCCCGTGTGGACGGGTCCTCGACCACACTACCGTTGGTGTCGACCACAGCGCCCCGTGTGGACGGGTCCTCGACCACACCACCGTTACTGACAACTACAGCGCCCCGTGTGGACGGGTCCTCGACCACACCACCGTTACTGACAACTACAGCGCCCCGTGTGGACGGGTCCTCGACCACACCACCGTTACTGACAACCACAGCGCCCCGTGTGGACGGGTCCTCGACCACACCACCGTTACTGACAACCACAGCGCCCCGTGTGGACGGGTCCTCGACCACACCACCGTTACTGACAACCACAGCGCCCCGTGTGGACGGGTCCTCGACCACACCACCGTTACTGACAACCACAGCGCCCCGTGTGGACGGGTCCTCGACCACACCACCGTCACTTTAACCGTTCACGAGGACAGCTTCAAGAATAATAATAGTGACGGGCAACAATTTAGGAGGATCCGCCTGCAGTATTATGCACGAACGCTGTTGTCGTTTTTGTAAATGTCGAGCCAGAAAACCCCTCCCCACGCTGATGTAAATATGACTAGATGATTAATGCTCATAGTAAATGTAAATATATAATGTTGACCACACACTAGAAGATGAAGGGACGACGACGTTTCGGTCCGTCCTGGACCATTCTCAAGTCGATTGTGACATTCTCAAGTCACAATCGACTTGAGAATGGTCAAGGACGGACCGAAACGTCGTCGTCCCTTCACCTTCTAGTGTGTGGTCTGGTCAACATACTTTAGCCCCGTTATTGTGACTCATCGCCTGCGTAAATATATAATAGATAGCGGCGTTTCGTCTTGCTTATATACTTTAGTGTAAGTTATGAATGATTTCTAAATTAAAATACCCAATTAATCAACATTATTCGTTTGGTAGTACATAAATTTGCTTCATTATTTTTGTGTGATGTGTACTCGGCTAGTTTGTGCTTGCGGGGTTGAGCTTTGGCTCTTTGGTCCCGCCTCTCGATGCGTATTCGTTTCTTGGCGTATTCACACTTTTCTTATCTCCTGTGAGCCAGATTCACGAAGCAGTTACGCAAGCACTTACGAACCTGGGGCCAGATTCACGAAACAGTTACACAGCACTTACGAACGTGTACATTATTACTTAACATATACCTATAATAGGTTAAGTAACAATTGTAATTACGAAGCTATAAGATGCTTATCTTACATACTAACAAGGTTAGGTAAGGTCGGTGTTTTCTATGAAGCTTTTCAAGGTAACTATTATGTTTAGTATGTCACCTATGCACGTATTTAATAAGTCAACATTGACTATACGAATTTGCGAGGACGGGTTGCCCTCCCCACCCCTCTCTCCCTCCGTCTGTCTGTCTGTCTGTCTGTGTCTGTCTGTCTGTCTGTCTGTCTGTCTCTGTCTGTCTGTCTGTCTCTGTCTGTCTGTCTGTTTCTCACTCACTGCTAGGGTAGAGGCTGGCCAGGATTGGGAAGTACCCGGTTACTGTCTGGAGGGTTAAGTGTCTAGGAGTATTCCTCCTACCTACCTACCTACCTACCTACCTACATGGAGTAGTCGTTACTATTCATTTTTCCACATTCCTACTCCACCCATACGGCCAAAAAGTTGCTTGTGATGGTGCTAAAACCCGCTGGCTTAATTAATCTCCAAGTGTGTTCTTCTCTTCTCGTTCCTCCAATTTTCGTCAGCCTCGCTGGGGGCTTTTGTTATTGTTCACGTCGTGGTCATGTCTCCTCACCGTGTCCATATCAATGTGTCGTGAGAGGGAAGGGGGGGGGGGTTAAATCATAGTGGGTGATGGATTATTTTGAGTTTTTAGAATAGTCTACCGTAATTTATTTTTGTGTAAAATGCAGCAGCTATGTCGAAAATACAGTAGTCGTGCTCAAAATACAAGAGCCTCATCTATAATAGAGTAGGACTGTCCCAAAATACACCCATGACCCAAAAATAGGCAATGGTGTATGAATACAACCTCGTACATAATGCAGTTGATTCTATCATATATGTATACACCAGCGGCCATATGTACCTGGGCTGATATGTAAATATGTCCAACTTACATATATGTCCGGGACAGATGTGTGTCCTGGACAGAATTCTAGAATTATTTATTAAATTGTGTTCTTTTATCTTTTCAGGTGAGTTGTGGAGAGCAGGTGTGGCTGTGTCCACACCTGGTGCGGGTGTGTCGACATCTGTTGCGGGTGTGTCGACATCTGTTGCGGGTGTGTCGACACCTGGTGCGGGTGTGTCGACACCTGGTGCGGGTGTGTCGACACCTGGTGCGGGTGTGTCGACACCTGGTGCGGGTGTGTCGACACCTGGTGCGGGTGTGTCGACACCTGGTGCGGGTGTGTCGACACCTGGTGCGGGTGTGTCGACACCTGGTGCGGGTGTGTCGACACCTGGTGCGGGTGTGTCGACACCTGGTGCGGGTGTGTCGACACCTGGTGCGGGTGTGTCGACACCTGGTGCGGGTGTGTCGACACCTGGTGCGGGTGTGTCGACACCTGGTGCGGGTGTGTCGACACCTGGTGCGGGTGTGTCGACACCTGGTGCGGGTGTGTCGACACCTGGTGCGGGTGTGTCGACACCTGGTGCGGGTGTGTCGACACCTGGTGCGGGTGTGTCGACACCTGGTGCGGGTGTGTCGACACCTGGTGCGGGTGTGTCGACACCTGGTGCGGGTGTGTCGACACCTGGTGCGGGTGTGTCGACACCTGGTGCGGGTGTGTCGACACCTGGTGCGGGTGTGTCGACACCTGGTGCGGGTGTGTCGACACCTGGTGCGGGTGTGTCGACACCTGGTGCGGGTGTGTCGACACCTGGTGCGGGTGTGTCGACACCTGGTGCGGGTGTGTCCACACCTGGAGCATACATGTGCGTGTATGTGTGCGTGTCTAATATTAGCATGTGCGTATGTGTGGTTTAAATCCATTTTAAAACATAAAAACTCGTAGATATTTTGTAATACCATCTATTGTGTGTGTGTGTGTGTGTGTGTGTGTGTGTGTGTGTGTGTGTGTGTGACCCTTACCATGCTTGTCTGTGTTTTAATATAATTTAAATGTTTTCTGCTGGGAAAAGTAGAGATATTTTAACAACCAGAGCGGACTACGCTTAGCGGTCCGCTGACTCTTCCCCATTCTTTGTCATCTGTTGCCCAAACGATTCTGTGTCCTTGGTCATCTGTCTAGGTCATTTGTGCACTCGGGTCATCTACATTGTTGTAGATAGTGAGCCTTTTCTTCTGACCGAAGGATAGCAGATAGACTAACAATTATCAAAGCCTGTGAACTTGTTAGAAATCCTCTCAGGGATGAATACTGTGGTTGGTCTGTACCACAGAGCACTATCCCCTCCGATTTTGGCTCTTGTTCTGCTAGAAATTTAATTTTAAAAAGGATCTGTTGATGGAAATACATGGTCAATGTCCTCTACTGTCTCCCATGGTCAGTGTCCACTACTGTCTCCCATGGTCAATGTCCACTACTGTCTCCCATGTTAGGCTTAGGACAGTTATTTAGAACAAAAAGTGACAGTTTTGGGGAGCAAGAGTCAATAGGTTGTTCCAAGCACCAATAGGTTGTTCCAAGCACCAATAGGTTGTTCCAAGCACCACTAGGCTGTTCCAAGCACCACTAGGCTGTTGCAAGCACCACTAGGCTGTTGCAAGCACCACTAGGCTGTTGCAAGCACCACTAGGCTGTTGCAAGCACCACTAGGCTGTTGCAAGCACCACTAGGCTGTTGCAAGCACCACTAGGCTGTTGCAAGCACCACTAGGCTGTTGCAAGCACCACTAGGCTGTTGCAAGCACCACTAGGCTGTTGCAAGCACCACTAGGCTGTTGCAAGCACCACTAGGCTGTTGCAAGCACCACTAGGCTGTTGCAAGCACCAATAGGCTGTTGCAAGCACCAATAGGCTGTTGCAAGCACCAATAGGCTGTTGCAAGCACCAATAGGCTGTTGCAAGCACCAATAGGCTGTTGCAAGCACCAATAGGCTGTTGCAAGCACCAATAGGCTGTTGCAAGCACCAATAGGCTGTTGCAAGCACCAATAGGCTGTTCCAAGCACCAATAGGCTGTTCCAAGCACCAATAGGCTGTTGCAAGCACAAATAGACTGTTGCAAGCACCACTAGGCTGTTGCAAGCACCAATAGGCTGTTGCAAGCACCAATAGGCTGTTGCAAGCACCAATAGGCTGTTGCAAGCACCAATAGGCTGTTGCAAGCACCACTAGGCTGTTGCAAGCACCACTAGGCTGTTGCAAGCACCACTAGGCTGTTGCAAGCACCACTAGGCTGTTGCAAGCACCACTAGGCTGTTGCAAGCACCAATAGGCTGTTGCAAGCACCAATAGGCTGTTCCAAGCACCACTAGGCTGTTCCATACTCGGATAGGCTGTCTTACTAATTCCCATAAATAATGTTATTTTGTTTAAATATTTACCTAAATATGGTAATTCGTGAACTGCATGAGAGGGTGGCAATAGATAACGATTATATTTTCGTGAGTATAAAACTTTCAGGTTTTGTTTTGGTAAATGAAAATATATTTATCATTTGTTTGTAAGTTTGGCAGGAGACCTTTAGCGGGGGTACGATGTTTAATGCCTCCTTCGGTAACTGTTTAACAACACGGGGTTATCTAAGGTCTGGCCCTGGCCCTCTGGCTTGGCCCTGGCCTCTGGCCTGGCCTCGGTTCTCTGGCCTGGCCCCGGTCCTCTGGCCTGGCCCCGGTCCTCTGGCCTGGCCCCGGTCCTCTGGCCAGGCCCCGGTCCTCTGGCCTGGCCCCGGTCCTCTGGCCTGGCCCCGGTCCGCTGGCCAGGCCCCGGTCCTCTGGCCTGGCCCCGGACCCCTGGCCAGGCCCCGGTCCCCTGGCCAGGCCCCGGTCCCCTGGCCTGGCCCCGGTCCCCTGGCCTGGCCCCGGTCCGCTGGCCAGGCCCCGGTCCTCTGGCCTGGCCCCGGACCCCTGGCCAGGCCCCGGTCCCCTGGCCAGGCCCCGGTCCCCTGGCCTGGCCCCGGTCCCCTGGCCTGGCCCCGGTCCCCTGGCCAGGCCCCGGTCCCCTGGCCTGGCCCCGGTCCGCTGGCCAGGCCCCGGTCCTCTGGCCTGGCCCCGGTCCTCTGGCCAGGCCCCGGACCCCTGGCCAGGCCCCGGTCCCTATGAAGTACAACACAACCATTCACAATCCTATTGAATGGTCTACATTTGAAAATGTCCACATTTTTCAAATGGAATGTGTCCATTAAACTAACACTACATCATTGCTTATTGTATGAATACACCAAATACACAATTTCCAACCTTCCTTCCAATTGTATTCATATCTAAAATGTATGTATGAACGTGTAGAAACGCACATATATGCGTGTTAAATACATAACAATGTATTACAGCCTAATAGAGGTGTAGCCTAATCGCTACGAAGGCCACAATTCAAATTTATATATACACATATGTCCAATGTATATTAAAAACATTTGTCTAATATATATATAAGTGTGTTCAAAGCTGGAGGTCAGAGGTCTAGAGATAGCCTAACCCAAATTTGCAGGGTGGGAGAGGGGAGGGTTTGGGGTACGGGATGAGCATAGGCTGCTCACGGTAGGATTAAATGCTTTAAGAAATATTTAATCCTAACGGCTCTGAAATGTGACGCTTGATTGTAACTTAAAGATCGGGGTGCATGAAGTATACACCTGACCTATACATAGGTGTATACACAGGTGTATATATGTATACACGAAGACTGGCATCTGGAGTTAGAGATATGTTGACGGTTGACTTGTGATTCCTCTTATGAGGCTGTATGATGCTTCACTACTGTCTTCTTGTGGTTACTGTCCATTACTGTCTTCTTCTGGTTACTGTCCATTACTGTCTTCTCTGGTTACTGTCCACTACTGTCTTCTTCTGGTTACTGTCCACTACTGTCTTCTCTGGTTACTGTCCACTACTGTCTTCTTCGGGTTACTGTCCATTACTGTCTTCTCTGGCTACTGTCCATTACTGTCTTCTTCTGGTTACTGTCCATTACTGTCTTCTCTGGCTACTGTCCACTACTGTCTTCTTCTGGTTACTGTCCACTACTGTCTTCTCTGGTTACTGTCCACTACTGTCTTCTCTGGTTACTGTCCACTACTGTCTTCTCTGGTTACTGTCCACTACTGTCTTCTTCTGGTTACTGTCCATTACTGTCTTCTTCTGGTTACTGTCCACTACTGTCTTCTTCTGGTTACTGTCCACTACTGTCTTCTCTGGCTACTGTCCATTACTGTCTTCTCTGGCTACTGTCCATTACTGTCTTCTTCTGGTTACTGTCCATAACTGTCTTCTTCTGGTTACTGTCCACTACTGTCTTCTCTGGCTACTGTCCACTACTGTCTTCTCTGGCTACTGTCCACTACTGTCTTCTTCTGGTTACTGTCCACTACTGTCTTCTCTGGTTACTGTCCACTACTGTCTTCTCTGGTTACTGTCCACTACTGTCTTCTCTGGTTACTGTCCACTACTGTCTTCTTCTGGTTACTGTCCGCTACTGTCTTCTGGTTACTGTCCACTACTGTCTTCTCTGGCTACTGTCCACTACTGTCTTCTTCTGGTTACTGTCCGCTACTGTCTTCTGGTTACTGTCCACTACTGTCTTCTTCTGGTTACTGTCCACTACTGTCTTCTCTGGTTACTGTCCTCTACTGTCTTCTTCTGGTTACTGTCCACTACTGTCTTCTCTGGTTACTGTCCACTACTGTCTTCTCTGGTTACTGTCCACTACTGTCTTCTTCTGGTTACTGTCCGCTACTGTCTTCTGGTTACTGTCCGCTACTGTCTTCTGGTTACTGTCCACTACTGTCTTCTTCTGGTTACTGTCCACTACTGTCTTCTCTGGTTACTGTCCACTACTGTCTTCTCTGGTTACTGTCCACTACTGTCTTCTTCTGGTTACTGTCCATTACTGTCTTCTTCTGGTTACTGTCCACTACTGTCTTCTCTGGCTACTGTCCATTACTGTCTTCTCTGGCTACTGTCCATTACTGTCTTCTCTGGCTACTGTCCATTACTGTCTTCTCTGGCTACTGTCCATTACTGTCTTCTCTGGCTACTGTCCATTACTGTCTTCTCTGGTTACTGTCCATTACTGTCTTCTTCTGGTTACTGTCCATTACTGTCTTCTCTGGCTACTGTCCATTACTGTCTTCTCTGGCTACTGTCCATTACTGTCTTCTTCTGGTTACTGTCCACTACTGTCTTCTGGTTACTGTCCAGTACTGTCTTCTCTGGCTACTGTCCATTACTGTCTTCTTCTGGTTACTGTCCATTACTGTCTTCTTCTGGCTACTGTCCATTACTGTCTTCTTCTGGTTACTGTCCATTACTGTCTTCTTCTGGTTACTGTCCATTACTGTCTTCTTCTGGTTACTGTCCATTACTGTCTTCTCTCTGGTTACTGTCCATTACTGTCTTCTGGCTACTGTCCATTACAGTCTTCTGGTTACTGTCCATTACTGTCTTCTCTGGCTACTGTCCACTACTGTCTTCTCTGGTTACTGTCCATTACTGTCTTCTCTGGTTACTGTCCACTACTGTCTTCTTCTGGTTACTGTCCATTACTGTCTTGCCTGGTTACTGTCCACTACTGTCTTCCTGGTTACTGTCCATTACTGTCTTCTCTGGCTACTGTCCATTACTGTCTTCTGGTTACTGTCCATTACTGTCTTCTCTGGTTACTGTCCATACTGTCTTCTGGTTACTGTCCATTACTGTCTTCTTCTGGTTACTGTCCACTACTGTCTTCTCTGGTTACTGTCCACTACTGTCTTCTCTGGTTACTGTCCACTACTGTCTTCTCTGGCTACTGTCCACTACTGTCTTCTCTGGCTACTGTCCACTACTGTCTTCTCTGGCTACTGTCCATTACTGTCTTATCTGGTTACTGTCCACTACTCTCTTCTCTGGTTACTGTCCACTACTGCCTTCTCTGGCTACTGTCCATTACTGTATTCTCTGGCCACTGTCCACTACTGTCTCCCATGGCCACTGTCCATTACTGTCTCCCATGGCCACTGTCCTCTACTGTATCCCGTGGCCACTGTCCTCTACTGTCTCCCGTGGCCACTGTCCTCTACTGTCTCCCATGGCCACTGTCCATTACTGTCTCCCATGGCCACTGTCCACTACCGTCTCCCATGACCACTGTCCAGTACTGTCTTTAATGACCACTGTCCACTGCCGTCTTCCTTGGCCACTGTCCATTACTGACCGCCATGGCCACTGTCCACTGCCGTCTCCCATGGCCACTGTCCACTGCCGTCTCCCATGGCCACTGTCCACTGCCGTCTTCCATGGCCACTGTCCACTGCCGTCTTCCATGGCCACTGTCCACTGCCGTCTTCCATGGCCACTGTCCACTGCCGTCTTCCATGGCCACTGTCCACTACTGTCTCCCGTGGCCACTGTCCTCTACTGTCTCCCATGGCCACTGTCCTCTACTGTCTCCCATGGCCACTGTCCACTACTGTCTCCCATGGCCACTGTCCACTACTGTCTTCCATGGCCACTGTCCTCTACTGTATCCCGTGGCCACTGTCCTCTACTGTATCCCGTGGCCACTGTCCTCTACTGTCTCCCGTGGCCACTGTCCTCTACTGTCTCCCATGGCCACTGTCCTCTACTGTCTCCCATGGCCACTGTCCTCTACTGTCTCCCATGGCCACTGTCCTCTACTGTCTCCCATGGCCACTGTCCAATACTGTCTTCCATGGCCACTGTCCACTACTGTCTCCCATGGCCACTGTCCGCTACTGTCTCCCATGGCCACTGTCCAATACTGTCTCCCATGGCCACTGTCCACTACTGTCTCCCATGGCCACTGTCCACTACTGTCTCCCATGGCCACTGTCCACTACTGTCTCCCATGGCCACTGTCCACTACTGTCTCCCATGGCCACTGTCTACTACTGTCTTCCATGGCCACTGTCCTATACTGTCTCCCATAGCCACTGTCCACTACTGTCTCCCATGGTCACTGTCCACTACTGTCTTCCATGGCCACTGTCTACTACTGTCTTCCATGGCCACTGTCTACTACTGTCTCCCATGGCCACTGTCCACTACTGTCTCCCATGGCCACAGTCCACTACTGTCTCCCATGGCCACTGTCCACTACTGTCTCCCATGGCCACTGTCCACTACTGTCTCCCATGGCCACAGTCCACTACTGTCTCCCATGGCCACTGTCCACTACTGTCTCCCATGGCCACTGTCCACTACTGTCTCCTATGGCCACTGTCCACTCCTGTCTCCCATGGCCGCTGTCCACTGCCGTCTCCCATGGCCACTGTCCACTGCCATCTCCCATGGCCACTGTCCACTGCCGTCTCCCATGGCCACTGTCCACTGCCGTCTCCCATGGCCACTGTCCACTGCCGTCTCCCATAGCCACTGTCCACTGCCGTCTCCCATGGCCACTGTCCACTGCCGTCTCCCATGGCCACTGTTCACTGCCGTCTCCCATGGCCACTGTCGACTGCCGTCTCCCATGGCCACTGTCCACTGCCGTCTCCGATGGCCACTGTCCACTGCCGTCTCCGATGGCCACTGTCCACTGCCGTCTCCGATGGCCACTGTCCACTACCGTCTCCGATGGCCACTGTCCACTACCGTCTCCGATGGCCACTGTCCACTACCGTCTCCGATGGCCACTGTCCACTACCGTCTCCGATGGCCACTGTCCACTACCGTCTCCGATGGCCACTGTCCACTACCGTCTCCGATGGCCACTGTCCACTACCGTCTCCGATGGCCACTGTCCACTACCGTCTCCGATGGCCACTGTCCACTACCGTCTCCGATGGCCACTGTCCACTACCGTCTCCGATGGCCACTGTCCACTACCGTCTCCGATGGCCACTGTCCACTACCGTCTCCGATGGCCACTGTCCACTACCGTCTCCGATGGCCACTGTCCACTACCGTCTCCGATGGCCACTGTCCACTACCGTCTCCGATGGCCACTGTCCACTACCGTCTCCGATGGCCACTGTCCACTACCGTCTCCCATGACCACTGTCCACTACCGTCTCCCATGACCACTGTCCACTACCGTCTCCCATGACCACTGTCCACTACCGTCTCCCATGACCACTGTCCACTACCGTCTCCGATGGCCACTGTCCACTACCGTCTCCCATGGCCACTGTCCACTACCGTCTCCCATGGCCTCTGTCCACTAGTGTCTCCCATGGCCACTGTCCACTAGTGTCTCCCATGGCCACTGTCCACTAGTGTCTCCCATGGCCACTGTCCACTACTGTCTTCCATGGCCACTGTCCATTGCTGTCTCCCATGGCCACTGTACATTGCTGTCTCCCATGGCCACTGTCCACTACCGTCTCCCATGGCCACTGTCCACTACCGTCTCCCATGTCCACTGTCCACCACTGTCTCCCATGGTCACTGTCCACCACTGTCTCCCATGGTCACTGTCCACTACTGTCTCCCATGGTCACTGTCCACTACTGTCTCCCATGGTCACTGTCCACTACTGTCTCCCATGGTCACTGTCCACTACTGTCTCCCATGGCCACTGTCCACTACTGTCTCCCATGGCCACTGTCCACTACTGTCTCCCATGGCCACTGTCCACTACCGTCTCCCATGGCCGCTGTCCACTACCGTCTCCCATGGTCACTGTCCACTACCGTCTTCCATGGCCACTGTCCACTACCGTCTCCCATGGTCACTGTACACTACTGTCTTCCATGGCCACTGTCCATGGACAGTGGCCATGGGTTTCTATGGGCTACAGAAAATAATATGTGTTAACGAAGGACAAGTTCCAGCTCATGCGCTATGGAAAAAATGAAAATATAAAAACGGAAACCACGTACAAAACTCAGGCAAATCATAACATAGAACGAAAAGGCAATGTAAGGATCTGGGTGTACTCATGTCGGAAGACCTTACCTTTAAAGAACACAATAAAGTAGCCGGTCACAACTGCAAGAAAAATGACAGGTGGATAACAAGAACTTTTCACACTAGAGATGCTTATACCGATGATGACACTTTTCAAAACGCTTGTGCTCTCTAGAGTGGAGTACTGCTGCACAATGACAGCCCCTTTCACTGCTGGTGAANTGTATAACAGGGACTTGGTCAATTATAAAGCTGGGTTTAAAATAATATGTAGTTACAATTTGAGGATAATATCTCTTTGGGCGAAGGTTTACGTGTCAGTTGATCAAGAGACTATTAATGGGACTTTAATAAGCCTCCAGAACATCACAAATCTTTAGTAACGAGGTGGTTTAAACAGGAATGATGGGCGCTCGTCAGAACCACTAAGCTTGGTTCATAGCTGCATTCCCTAAATGGTAGAAAAATACACTGTGTGAACTAACAAACTATAAGAGGCCTGGCGGATACAGAAGATAACCGTCGCTGTCTCTTGTGTGAACTAACGAACTATAGAGGACGGGCTCCCGGATACGGAAGATAACGGTCGCTGTCTCTTGTGTGAACTAACGAACTATAGAGGCCGGGCTCCCGGATACGGAAGATAACCGTCACTGTCTCTTGTGGTGTTAAGTTCGCTGCGCCAGTTCTGAAGAGCAACTTGGCTATAGTGATGGTGAGAACTGTGTCAAAACGATTATTGGTGTTTGAAGATAACCTCAGCAAGACTATTAGAGAATTTACTTTGTGGTGAAGTGTGCTGGCGGGTTCCAATTTGTGTTCACATGAAACAGATCTTTACGAATAAACAATCGAAAAATATTTAGTTACGGTAAATGGAGGAACCAACTAATAAATGTACCCATACTGGTCTTAACACTATACTACATTCTTTTATGAAGCTTTCCTCTACACATGTTATAAATGACAAAATAAAAAAATAAACATGCGTGTTAATTCCGTATATTCGTGTTCGGAACGGGACTGAGAATTCGAACAGGCTATCCAGGTGTGAATAGTAGACCCAGCAACTTGTGATGAGACGCGGGGTGCTCTCGGGGAATAGAACGGCTCGCTGCTTTCACCTTTTTTAAAACTGCAAATTTCAGCATTATGTAAAATTATGTTTATAAGCAGAACGCTGAGCATAACATTAAAGGTAGCCAGCGATGACTGATGGTGGATCTCGACGCTGTACGATTGTTCGTAAGCGGACAGCACGCTGGACTTGTGATCCTGTGGTCCTGGGTTCGATCCCAGGTGCCGGCGAGAAACAATGGGCAGAGTTTCTTTCACCCTATGCCCCTGTTACCTAGCAGTAAATAGGTACCTGGGTGTTAGTCAGCTGTCACGGGCTGCTTCCTGGGGGTGGAGGCCTGGTCGAGGACCGGGCCGCGGGGACACTAAAGCCTCGAAATCATCTCAAGATAACCTCAAGATAACCTCCTCTGTTCCTACCCTCTCCCTCCCCTCCCCCCCCCCCGGCCCATTCTTCTCCCTGGCTTCCTTCCGGTAAATTAAGCCTCTTCGAGGAAGGGTATTATCGACAGAGCACGGTAATCAGGGTGCTGGGGGATACCTCCTTAGCGGCACATTAAAGTGGCGAGTGCCTCTTCAGTGCCAGAGGCACTAATGTTGCCACACTAACAGCAACACACCGCTAGCGACACAACATAGCGGTAAACATCGCTGGCCAACCACCACCTTGAGGTATGCTATGTTAGAAGTCGTGGAAGCCACCTCCAACATCTTTTAAGGCCAGATATGATGAACTCGACCGTCTTTGAAGCAGGCCGGAGCACATACCTGCTTGATAACCTGCTTGATGGGGTTGGCACCCACCACAGCCCGGGTGGTGCGGAACTTCTTGAAGAAAACTATATAGTTTCCTCTTGAAGATGTCACGGTTGTTCCGGCAATATTTATGATGCTCGCTGGGAGGACGTTGAACAACCGTGGACCTCTGATGTTTATACAGTGTTCTCTGATTGTGCCTATGGCACCCCTGCTCTTCACTGGACTCTGATGTTTATACAGTGTTCTCTGATTGTGCCTATGGCACCCCTGCTCTTCACTGGACCTCTGATGTTATACAGTGTTCTCTGATTGTGCCTATGGCACCTCTGCTCTTCACTGGTTCTATTCTGCATTTTCTTCCATATCGTTCACTCAAGTATGTTGTTATTTTACTGTATAGATTTGGGACCTGTCCCTCCAGTATTTTCCATGTGTATATTATTTGGTATCTCTCTCGTCTCCTTTCTAGCGAGTACATTTGGAGAGCTTTGAGACGATCCCAATAATTTAGGTGCTTTATCTCGTCTATGCGTGCTGTATATGTTCTCTGTATTCCCTCTATTTCAGCAATCTCTCCTGCTCTGAAGGGGGAAGTGAGTACTGAGCAGTACTCAAGACGGGACAGCACAAGTGACTGGAAGAGTACAACCATTGTGATGGGATCCCTGGATTTGAAAGTTCTCGTAATCCATCCTATCATTTTTCTGGCTGACGCAATATTTGCTTGGTTATGCTCCCTAAACGTTAGGTCGTCAGACATCATTATTCCCAAATCCTTTACATGCTGTTTTCCTACTATGGGCACATATGATTGTGTTTTATACCCTGTATTATGTTTAAGCTTATATTATATATAAGGAAATAAGAATCCTTATTTTTACCGTACCTGGGTACCTGGAATGTATCACTGTTAAACATCATGTTATTTTCTGCTGCCCAATCGAAAACTTTGTTAATATCCGCTTGTAGTTTTTCAAGGTCTTCAGCAGAGGTAATTTTCATGCTGATTTTTGTGTCATCTGCAAAGGATGACACGAAGCTGTGACTTGTATTTTTGTCTACATCAGATATGAGAATTTGGAACAGCAGTGGTGCAAGGACTGTACCTTGAGGTACAGAGCTTTTAACTGCCCTTGGACTCGATTTGACTGACTGTTACTCTTTGTGTTCTGTTTGACAGAAAACTGAGTATCCAGCGTCCTACTTTACCAGTTATACCCATTGACCTCATTTTGTGTGCATTCACCCCATGGTCACATTTGTCGAATGCCTTTGTGAAGTCTGTGTATACCACATCTGCACAGAGCTTAGGGCACAGGGCTAGGACACAGGGCTAGGACACAGGGCTAGGACACAAGGCTAGGGCTCTGTGCCCCTGAACACGACGGAGGGCTCAAAATGTTATTAAATGTGTGTATGATGTGCTCAGCCAGATGCACTCGGCTTAATGTGCTTGTCTACACGTACTTGCGGTGGTTCAGCCTCAGCTCCTGGCCCCGTATCTTGACCATCAATCGACCGGGATGATACCCTTCAACCACCACCCCACCCACCACAACCACCGCCCACCACAGCCACCGCCCACCACAGCCACCGCCCACCACAGCCACCGCCCACCACAGCCACCGCCCACCACAGCCACCGCCCACCAACATTACATGGCCTCCAGAATAAAACTACCTCCTCACCCCACCCTGAAGACCCCCTCCCACCCAGCAGACCTCCTACCCCACCCAGCAGACCTCCCCCCCCCCCTTCAGCAGACCTCCTCCCCCCCCTCCCTCAGGTGAGGCGGCCAGCCACGTTAACTCTAAATGTTGTCGTGATGAGTTTACAAAGTTTCTGCAGGTCATAATAAGTGGGCTTAACTGGTCCAGCGCCGTACGGAAAATGGAAAGTAATTTTTTTGGCACAGGGCCCAGATTTGGCCTTGGCCTGATCGTTACTGACACGGCAGGCAGGCACAGTGCCTCTGCTCGCCAGGCACAGTGTGTCTGCTCGCCAGGCACAGTGTGTCTGCTCGCCAGGCACAGTGTGTCTGCTCGCCAGACACAGTGTCTCTGCTCGCCAGGCACAGTGCCTCTGCTCGCCAGGCACAGTGTCTCTGCTCGCCAGGCACAGTGCCTCTGCTCGCCAGGCACAGTGCCTCTGCTCGCCAGGCACAGTGCCTCTGCTCGCCAGGCACAGTGCCTCTGCTCGCCAGACACAGTGTCTGCTCGCCAGGCACAGTGCCTCTGCTCGCCAGGCACAGTGCCTCTGCTCGCCAGGCACAGTGCCTCTGCTCGCCAGGCACAGTGCCTCTGCTCGCCAGGCACAGTGCCTCTGCTCGCCAGGCACAGTGTCTCTGCTCGCCAGGCACAGTGTCTCTGCTCGCCAGACACAGTGTCTCTGCTCGCCAGACACAGTGTCTCTGCTCGCCAGGCACAGTGTCCCTGCTCGCCAGGCACAGTGTCTCTGCTCGCCAGACAGTGTCCCTGCTCGCCAGACACAGTGCCGCTGCTCGCCAGGCACAGTGCCGCTGCTCGCCAGGCACAGTGCCTCTGCTCGCCAGACACAGTGTTTCTGCTCGCCAGACACAGTGTCTCTGCTCGCCAGACACAGTGCCGCTGCTCGCCAGACACAGTGCCGCTGCTCGCCAGACACAGTGCCTCTGCTCGCCAGACACAGTGTTTCTGCTCGCCAGACACAGTGTCTCTGCTCGCCAGACACAGTGCCGCTGCTCGCCAGACACAGTGCCGCTGCTCGCCAGGCACAGTGCCGCTGCTCGCCAGGCACAGTGCCGCTGCTCGCCAGGCACAGTGTCTCTGCTCGCAGGATAAGACTAGCACTAAGATTTCCTGCTTATTGTATCGTTGAGCGTGTTAGTGTTGGGTCACTGTTGACCAATTTGACTGTTACCGCCAGCAGCTGGTTGTTGAGCATATCAGAGGGCACAGAAGACCTCAGTGTATGTTGTTAGTCATCACTGTGTTTGTCAGCGTCCAGTATACTGTCTGTGTTATCCTGTGTTTGTCAGCGTCCAGTATGCTGTACTTGTTATCCTGTGTTTGTCGGCGTCCAGTATGCTGTACTTATCCTGTGTTTGTCGGCGTCCAGTATGCTGTCCGTGTTATCCTGTGTTTGTCGGTGTACAGTATTCTGTACTTGTTATCCTGTGTTTGTCAGCGTCCAGTATGCTGTCTGTGTTATCCTGTGTTTGTCGGTGTCCAGTATGCTGTCTGTGTTATCCTGTGTTTGTCAGCGTCCAGTATGCTGTCTGTGTTATCCTGTGTTTGTCGGTGTCCAGTATGCTGTCTGTGTTATCCTGTGTTTGTCAGCGTCCAGTATGCTGCCCTTGTTATCCTGTTTGTGCAGGGGTCCAGTGGTGGTGTCGGAATTATATCCACTCTCAGATATCCGATTTTTTCAGATGCCTCTTTTGATGTAAATTGTGGTGGTGTGGGTGTGGGAGAGGAGCCTGGTGGTAGTGTGGGTGTGGGAGAGGGCCTGGTGGTAGTGTGGGTGTGGGAGAGGGCCTGGTGGTAGTGTGGGTGTGGGAGAGGGCCTGGTGGTAGTGTGGGTGTGGGAGAGGGCCTGGTGGTAGTGTGGGTGTGGGAGAGGGCCTGGTGTGGGTGGTGTGGGTGTGGGGGAAGAGCCTGGTGTGGGTGTGGGTGAGCAGTGAGAGGGGTGTGGAGTGACCAAGAGAGAACAGAATAGGACACAAAGGAAGAGTATCCACCAAGACAGTGTGTCTCAGCCTCCAGAGCACACAATAGGACACACATTAGGACACACATAGGACGCACACAACAGCACACAATAGGACACGGGTCCTCGACAGACAAACATTCCCACCACCAACACTAATATCCCACATACCCATAACATTGGTCAAGAACAACCAGTGGAACTGTTCTACCTGGACTAAATGGTCAATTGTTCATAAGAACATACGAATTAATTAAGCTCCTATTGGCCCATAGGTGGCAGAGCCCATTGGTATCCACCCAAACTCATTAGCGAATAACTATGAACAGTTATTATTATATTGTGTCGTTATGTATATTCTAACTGCAAATTAAACTGTGGTAGTTGGTTGTGTGTTGGCCGAGTGCTTTAACGGGTCCTCGGCCGCACTACTGTTGGTGTCGACCACAGCGCCCTGTGTGGACGGGTCCTCGACCACACTACCGTTGGTGTCGAGCACAGCGCCCCGTGTGGACGGGTCCTCAACCACACTACCGTTGGTGACAACTACAGCGCCCCGTGTGGACGGGTCCTCGACCACACTACCGTTGGTGTCGACCACAGCGCCCCGTGTGGACGGGTCCTCGACCACACTACTGTTGGTGTCGACCACAGCGCCCCGTGTGGACGGGTCCTCGACCACACTACCGTTGGTGACAACCACAGCGCCCCGTGTGGACGGGTCCTCGACCACACTACCGTTGGTGTCGAGCACAGCGCCCCGTGTGGACGGGTCCTCGACCACACTACCGTTGGTGTCTAGCACAGCGCCCCGTGTGGACGGGTCCTCGACCACACTACCGTTGGTGTCGACCACAGCGCCCCGTATGGACGGGTCCTCGACCACACCACCGTTGGTGACAACCACAGTGCCCCGTGTGGACGGGTCCTCGACCACACCACCGTTGCTGACAACCACAGCGCCCCGTGTGGACGGGTCCTCGACCACACCACCGTTACTGACAACCACAGCGCCCCGTGTGGACGGGTCCTCGACCACACCACCGTTACTGACAACCACAGCGCCCCGTGTGGACGGGTCCTCGACCACACCACCGTTACTGACAACTACAGCGCCCCGTGTGGACGGGTCCTCGACCACACCACCGTCACTTTAACCGTTCACGAGGACAGCTTCAAGAATAATAATAGTGACGGGCAACAATTTAGGAGGATCCGCCTGCAGTATTATGCACGAACGCTGTTGTCGTTTTTGTAAATGTCGAGCCAGAAAACCCCTCCCCACGCTGATGTAAATATGACTAGATGATTAATGCTCATAGTAAATGTAAATATATAATGTTGACCACACACTAGAAGATGAAGGGACGACGACGTTTCGGTCCGTCCTGGACCATTCGCAAGTCGATTGTGACATTCTCAAGTCACAATCGACTTGAGAATGGTCCAGGAAGGACCGAAACGTCGTCGTCCCTTCACCTACTAGTGTGTGGTCTGGTCAACATACTTTAGCCCCGTTATTGTGACTCATCGCCTGCGTAAATATATAATAGATAACGGCGTTTCGTCTTGCTTATATACTTTAGTGTAAGTTATGAATGATTTCTAAATTAAAATACCCAATTAATCAACAGTATTCGTTTGGTAGTACATAAATTTGCTTCATTATTTTTGTGTGATGTGTACTCGGCTAGTTGTGCTTGTGGGGGTTGAGCTTTGGCTCTTTGGTCCCGCCTCTCGATGCGTATTCGTTTCTTGGCGTATTCACACTTTTCTTATCTCCTGGGAGCCAGATTCACGAAGCAGTTACGCAAGCACTTACGAACCTGGGGCCAGATTCACGAAAGCAGTTACGCAAGTACTTAAGAACCTGGGGCCAGATTCACGAAGTAGTTATGCAAGCACTTACGAACCTGGGGCCAGATTCACGAAGCAGTTACGTAAGCACTTACGAACCTGGGGCCAGATTCACGAAAGCAGTTACGCAAGTACTTAAGAACCTGGGGCCAGATTCACGAAGCAGTTATGCAAGCACTTACGAACCTGGGGCCGGATTCACGAAGCAGTTACGTAAGCACTTACGAACCTGGGGCCAGATTCACGAAGCAGTTACGTAAGCACTTACGAACCTGGGGCCAGATTCACGAAGCAGTTACGTAAGCACTTACGAACCTGGGGGGCCAGATTCACGAAGCAGTTACGCAAGCACTTACGAACCTGGGGCCTGATTCACGAAGCAGTTACGCAAGCACTTACGAACCTGGGGCCTGATTCACGAAGCAGTTACGCAAGCACTTACGAACCTGGGGCCAGATTCACGAAGCAGTTACGCAAGCACTTACGAACCTGGGGGGCCAGATTCACGAAGCAGTTACGCAAGCACTTACGAACCTGGGGCCAGATTCACGAAGCAGTTACGCAAGCACTTACGAACGTGTACATCTTTCCTCAATCTTTGACGGCTTTGGTTACATTTACTAAACAGTTTACAAGCATGAAAACTTGCCAATCAACTGTTGTTATTGTTATAAACAGCCTCCTGGTGCTTCCGAGCTCATTAACTGTTTAATAATTGTAAACAAAGCCGCCAAAGATGGAGAAAAGATGTACAGGTTCGTAAGTGCTTGCGTAACTGCTTCGTGAATCTGGCCCCAGGTTCGTAAGTGCTTGCGTAACTGCTTCGTGAATCTGGCCCCCAGGTTCGTAAGTACTTGTCCCCGTGTCCCGAGTAAGACCTGAGCCCCCCGTGTATCAGGGCAGAACACGTTCCCTACACTCTTCACACTCTCTTGTTCATATATATATGTACAGCTTGATACTTGAGCTTGTCTTAGACGATAACGAGATAACTCCTTCGCTCACTCAAGGAGATAAGTCACTAATAACCGTCTTCGGCTCTGGGCTTACCTGCCTGTCTAAGGGTCGTTTATCACGCTGGTGAAGTAATTTGAGAGTACGCCGCCAAACACGGCCACATGTCGTGTCAGCAAGGCGGACAGCGCGACTGTTTTTATAACTCATACTGTAATATTTCATTTCTAAACCTTTACTTCCATGTGTGTGTTTGTCCATCTTCGCTTCTGTACCCCCAACCCGTCCTCGCAAATTCGTATAGTCAATATTGACTTATTAGTTACGTGCATAGGTGACATACTAAACATAATAGTTTACCTTGAAAAGCTTCATAGAAAACACCGACCTTACCTAACATACTTAGTATGTTAAGATAAGCATCTTATTGCTTCGTAATTACAATTATTACTTAACCTATACCTATAATAGGTTAAGTAACAATTGTAATTACGAAGCTATAAGATGCCTATTTTAACATACTAAGTAGGTTAGGTAAGGTCAGTGTTTTCTATGAAACTTTTCAAGGTAAACTATTATGTTTAGTATGTCACCTATGCACGTAACTAATAAGTCAATATTGACTATACGAATTTGCGAGGACGGGTTGCCCTCCCCACCCCTCTCTGTCTCTGTCTGTCTGTCTCTGTCTGTCTGTCTGTTTCTCACTCACTGCTAGGGTAAGAGGGTGGCCAGGATTGGGAAGTACCCGGTTACTGTCTGGAGGGTTAAGTGTCTAGGGAGTATTCCTACCTACCTACCTACCTGTCTACCTACATGGAGTAGTCGTTACTATTCATTTTTCCACATTCCTACCCCACCCATACGGTCAAAAAGTTGCTTGTGATGATGCTAAAACCCGCTGGCTTAATTAATCTCCAAGTGTGTTCTTCTCTTCTCGTTCCTCCAATTTTCGTCAGCCTCGCTGGGGGCTTTTGTTATTGTTCACGTCGTGGTCATGTCTCCTCACCGTGTCCATATCAATGTGTCGTGAGAGGGAAGGGGGGGGGGGTTAAATCATAGTGGGTGATGGATTATTTTGAGTTTTTAGAATAGTCTATCGTAATTTATTTTTGTGTATGTAAAATGCAGCAGCTATGTCGAAAATACAGTAGTCGTGCTCAAAATACAAGAGCCTCATCTATAATAGAGTAGGACTGTCCCAAAAATACACCCATGACCCAAAAATAGGCAATCGTGTATGAAATACAACCTCGTACATAATGCAGTTGAATTCTATCATATATGTATACACCAGCGGCCAATATGTACCTGGGCTGATATGTAAATATGTCCAACTTACATATATGTCCGGGACAGATGTGTGTCCTGGACAGAATTCTAGAATTATTTATTAAATTGTGTTCTTTTATCTTTTCAGGTGAGTTGTGGAGAGCAGGTGTGGCTGTGTCCACACCTGGTGCGGGTGTGTCGACATCTGTTGCGGGTGTGTCGACACCTGGTGCGGATGTGTCGACACCTGGTGCGCGTGTGTCGACACCTTGTGCGGGTGTGTCGACACCTGGTGCGGGTGTGTCGACACCTGGTGCGGGTGTGTCGACACCTGGTGCGGGTGTGTCGACACCTGGTGCGGGTGTGTCGACACCTGGTGCGGGTGTGTCGACACCTGGTGCGGGTGTGTCGACACCTGGTGCGGGTGTGTCGACACCTGGTGCGGGTGTGTCGACACCTGGTGCGGGTGTGTCGACACCTGGTGCGGGTGTGTCGACACCTGGTGCGGGTGTGTCGACACCTGGTGCGGGTGTGTCGACACCTGGTGCGGGTGTGTCGACACCTGGTGCGGGTGTGTCGACACCTGGTGCGGGTGTGTCGACACCTGGTGCGGGTGTGTCGACACCTGGTGCGGGTGTGTCGACACCTGGTGCGGGTGTGTCGACACCTGGTGCGGCTGTGTTCACACCTGGTGCGGATGTGTCGACACCTGGTGCGGGTGTGTCGACACCTGGTGTGGCTGTGTCCACACCTGGTGCGGCTGTGTTCACACCTGGTGCGGGTGTGTCGACACCTGGTGCGGGTGTGTCGACACCTGGTGCGGGTGTGTCGACACCTGGTGCGGGTGTGTCCACACCTGGAGCATACATGTGCGTGTATGTGTGCGTGTCTAATATTAGCATGTGTGTATGTGTGGTTTAAATCCATTTTAAAACATAAAAAGTCGAGTAGATATTTTGTAATACCATCTATTGTGTGTGTGTGTGTGTGTGTGTGTGTGTGTGTGTGTGTGTGTGTGTGTGACCCTTACCATGCTTGTCTGTGTTTTAATATAATTTAAATGTTTTCTGTTGGGAAAAGTAGAGATATTTTAACAACCAGAGCGGACTACGCTTAGCGGTCCGCTGACTCTTCCCCATTCTTTGTCATCTGTTGCCCAAACGATTCTGTGTCCTTGGTCATCTGTCTAGGTCATTTGTGCACTCGGGTCATCTACATTGTTGTAGATAGTGAGCCTTTTCTTCTGACCGAAGGATAGCAGATAGACTAACAATTATCAAAGCCTGTGAACTTGTTAGAAATCCTCTCAGGGATGAATACTGTGGTTGGTCTGTATCACAGAGCACTATCCCCTCCGATTTTGGCTCTTGTTCTGCTAGAAATTTAATTTTAAAAAGGATCTGTTGATGGGAATACATGGTCAATGTCCTCTACTGTCTCCCATGGTCAATGTCCTCTACTGTCTCCCATGGTCAATGTCCTCTACTGTCTCCCATGGTCAATGTCCTCTACTGTCTCCCATGGTCAATGTCCTCTACTGTCTCCCATGGTCAATGTCCTCTACTGTCTCCCATGGTCAATGTTCTCTACTGTCTCTCATGGTCAATGTCCTCTACTGTCTCCATGGTCAATGTCCACTACTGTCTCCCATGGTCAATGTCCACTACTGTCTCCCAGGTCAGTGTCCACTACTGTCCTCCATGGTCAATGTCCACTACTGTCTCCCATGGTCAATGTCCACTACTGTCTCCCATGGTCAGTGTCCACTACTGTTCCCATGTTAGCTTAGGACAGTTATTTAGAACAAAAAGTGACAGTTTTGGGGAGCAAGAGTCAATAGGTTGTTCCAAGCACTACTAGGCTGTTTGCAGGCACCAATAGGCTGTTGCAGGCACCCATAGGCTGTTGCAAGCACCACTAGGCTTGTTGCAAGCACCACTAGGCTGTTGCAAGCACCACTAGGCTGTTGCAAGCACCACTAGGCTGTTGCAAGCACCAATAGGCTGTTGCAAGCACCACTAGGCTGTGCAAGCACCACTAGGCTGTTGCAAGCACCAATAGGCTGTTGCAAGCACCAATAGGCTGTGTTGCAAGCACCAATAGGCTGTTGCAAGCACCCACTAGGCTGTTGCAAGCCCACTAGGCTGTTGCAAGCACCACTAGGCTGTTGCAAGCACCACTAGGCTGTTGCAAGCACCACTAGGCTGTTGCAAGCACCAATAGGCTGTTGCAAGCACCATAGGCTGTTGCAAGCACCACTAGGCTGTTGCAACACCACTAGGCTGTTGCAAGCACCAATAGGCTGTTGCAAGCACCAATAGGCTGTTGCAAGCACCAATAGGCTGTTGCAAGCACCACTAGCGTTGCAAGCACCACTAGGCGTTGGCTATTTGTTGCAAGCACCACTAGGCTGTTGCAAGCACCACTAGGCTGTTGCAAGCACCAATAGGCTGTTGCAAGCACCAATAGGCTGTTGCAAGCACCAATAGGCTGTTCCAATCACCAATAGGCTGTTCCAAGCACCAATAGGCTGTTCCAAGCACCAATAGGCTGTTTGCAAGCACACTAGGCTGTTCCAAGCACCACTAGGCTGTTGCAGCACCACTAGGCTGTTGCAAGCACCACTAGGCTGTTGCAAGCACCAATAGGCTGTTACAAGCACCAATAGGCTGTTCCAAGCACCAATAGGCTGTTCCAAGCACCAATAGGCTGTTGCAAGCACCACTAGGCTGTTGCAAGCAC
>WNGS01045001.1:87118-97156 GCA_020271785.1 Procambarus virginalis
AGATTGAACGTTGAATTCCCGTTAATCTTAGATATTGTGCAATGGCATGATTAACAACTGAACCTCACGTCCGGCCGGACTACACTGTTTTGAGGCACCTGGGGCCAGATTCACGAAGTAGTTACGCAAGCACTTACGAACCTGGGGCCAGATTCACGAAGTAGTTACGCAAGCACTTACGAACCTGGGGCCAGATTCACGAAGTAGTTACGCAAGCACTTACGAACCTGGGGCCAGATTCACGAAGTAGTTACGCAAGCACTTACGAACCTGGGGCCAGATTCACGAAGTAGTTACGCAAGCACTTACGAACCTGGGGCCAGATTCACGAAGTAGTTACGCAAGCACTTACGAACCTGGGGCCAGATTCACGAAGTAGTTACGCAAGCACTTACGAACCTGGGGCCAGATTCACGAAGCAGTTACGCAAGCACTTACGAACCTGGGGCCAGATTCACGAAGCAGTTACACAAGCACTTACGAATCTGTCCATCTTTTCTCAATCTTTGGCGGCTTTGTTTACAAATATTAAACAGTTAATGAGCTCCGAAGCACCAGGAGGCTGTTTATAACAATAACAACAGTTGATTGGCAAGTTTTCATGCTTGTAAACTGTTTAATAAATGTAACCAAAGCCGTCAAAGATTGAGGAAAGATGTACACGTTCGTAAGTGCTTGCGTAACTGCTTCGTGAATCTGGCCCCAGGTTCGTAAGTGCTTGTGTAACTTCTTCGTGAATCTGGCCCCAGGTTCGTAAGTGCTTGCGTAACTGCTTCGTGAATCTGGCCCCAGGTTCGTAAGTGCTTGCGTAACTGCTTCGTGAATCTGGCCCCAGGTTCGTAAGTGCTTCCGTAACTGCTTCCGTAACTGCTTCGTTAATCTGACCCCAGGTTCGTAAGTGCTTCCGTAACTGCTTCGTTAATCTGGCCCCAGGTTCGTAAGTGCTTCCGTAACTGCTTCGTGAATCTGGCCCCAGGTTCGTAAGTGCTTCCGTAACTGCTTCGTTAATCTGGCCCCAGGTTCGTAAGTGCTTGCGTAACTACTTCGTGAATCTGACCCCAGGTTCGTAAGTGCTTCCGCAACTGCTTCGTTAATCTGGCCCCAGGTTCGTAAGTGCTTGCGTAACTACTTCGTGAATCTGACCCCAGGTTCGTAAGTGCTTCCGCAACTGCTTCGTTAATCTGACCCCAGGTTCGTAAGTGCTTGCGTAACTACTTCGTGAATCTGACCCCAGGTTCGTAAGTGCTTCCGTAACTGCTTCGTTAATCTGGCCCCAGGTTCGTAAGTGCTTGCGTAACTACTTCGTGAATCTGACCCCAGGTTCGTAAGTGCTTGCGTAACTACTTCGTGAATCTGACCCCAGGTTCGTAAGTGCTTGCGTAACTACTTCGTGAATCTGACCCCAGGTTCGTAAGTGCTTGCGTAACTACTTCGTGAATCTGACCCCAGGAGCACGACCAAACGTCAGTAGACAATATCACTGTATCGCGGTAAAGTCAATATTTGAATCCAATAATAAAAATCTTTGAATCACTTACAATTGTTTATGAAAATACACAAAAATTATAATTTTGTTAAATTTCCATTGTTACCCTAATGGAGGGAATTATCATGGGAAAGCGACAAGCCATTAGACTATATAGCACTGGGAAGGGTTTAGGATATATGGATTAGGGATGGAACGGGGGCAAGGAATGGTGCCCAATCACTTGTGGACGGTCGGGGATTGAACGCCGACCTGCATGAAGCGAGACCGTCTCTATACCGTCTAGTCCAGATAAATACACAAATACCAACATATTAATGTCAATATACTGGTGTATATTATACAACTCAATATTTGTAAGTAATGGAAAAAAGAGAGATGTGGGCGGGGAATCCAGAGACGAGAGTTCGATTCCTTTGTACTGCTTTAATAGCTTCTGACACCCGTTAATATAAACATGTTTATGGTAGATGACACCAAATAAAGCATTTAGGCGTTGTATAATTTATTTTGTATAATGCGTGAGCCATTAACTAGGCGGCCACCGGGCGCAGGTTAAGTTTTATTAGTAATAAAGTGCGGAAGAGGAACCATTAACTTTATTAATATAAGTGTCTTGTGGTCAATTATTAACTGAAAGTAAAGCATGCCGCTAAGGGTCAGCGACGTCACCTGACACGGTGAGGTCAGCGACGTCACCTGACACGGTGAGGTCAGCGACGTCACCTGACACGGTGAGGTCAGCGACGTCACCTGACACGGTGAGGTCAGCGACGTCACCTGACACGGTGAGGTCAGCGACGTCACCTGACACGGTGAGGTCAGCGACGTCACCTGACACGGTGAGGTCAGCGACGTCACCTGACACGGTGAGGTCAACGACGTCACAGACAGACACATCACCTTGATCACGTGTCAACTTTTATCTGCTTATGTGTGTCATAATGTGTGATGGGCGGCCACTCCCTCCAGCGGCCACCTCCCTCCAGCGGCCACCTCCCTCCAGCGGCCACCTCCCCTCCAGCGTCCACCTCCCCCCCAGCGGCCACCTCCCCCAGCGGCCACCTCCCCTCCAGCGGCCACCTCCCCTCCAGCGGCCACCTCCCCCAGCGTCCACCTCCCTCCAGCGTCCACCTCCCCTCCAGCGGCCACCTCCCTCCAGCGTCCACCTCCCTCCAGCGTCCACCTCCCTCCAGCGTCCCCCTCCCCTCCAGCGTCCACCTCCCCTCCAGCGTCCACCTCCCCTCCAGCGTCCACCTCCCCTCCAGCGTCCACCTCCCCTCCAGCGTCCACCTCCCCTCCAGCGTCCACCTCCCCTCCAGCGTCCACCTCCCTCCAGCGTCCACCTCCCTCCAGCGTCCACCTCCCCTCCAGCGTCCACCTCCCCTCCAGCGTCCACCTCCCCTCCAGCGTCCACCTCCCCTCCAGCGTCCACCTCCCCTCCAGCGTCCACCTCCCCTCCAGCGTCCACCTCCCCTCCAGCGTCCACCTCCCCTCCAGCGTCCACCTCCCCTCCAGCGTCCACCTCCCTCCAGCGGCCACCTCCCCACAGCGGCCACCTCCCTCCAGCGGCCACCTCCCTCCAGCGGCCACCTCCCTCCAGCGTCCACCTCCCCCCAGCGACCACCTGCATCCTTCACATGTGCCAAGCTTGACGGTGACTGTCTCACATTGTGACCCTAACTACGAAGTTTTGCCTTCTCTCTCCCAGCCTCTTCACACCTATTGCTGTCCCCTAGTACACACCTTCCCACCTTTTCCACCCCCCTAGTACACGCCCACCTCCCCCCCCCTCCTCCGTGACCTATACCATCCCTCCCTCCCTCCCTGACTACCCCCCCCCTCACCTATCCCCCTGGCGCCTGGCGCCACTGCAGGTGAAGGAGTAAGAATGAGAGAGGGAACATGTAGTGTGGGGTGACTAGTAACTCAGTGTGGGTGTATGTGGGGGATGTGCCCAGGCCTCCCAGAGCCTACGGGGAGTTGGGGCACTCCCCTAGCCCTGGGGATATATAGGGTAGGGGGCGCAGCACCCCGTCCACACCCTACCCTCCCCTCACTGGTCACGCCCGTACTGACCTCAGATCGACAGGCCCAAAAGCCTGAACCCGCCGCGACACAACGCATTTCAACGTGTTTAATTTATNGGGTGGGTACGTGACAGAGGGCAGGGGTAGGCTGGGGTGGGTACGTGACGAGAGCAGGGCCAGGCTGGGGTGGTACGTGACAGAGGGCAGGGCCAGGCTGGGTGGGTACGTGACAGAGGGCAGGGGTAGGCTGGGTGGGTACGTGACAGAGGGCAGGGCCAGGCTGGGGTGGGTACGTGACAGAGGGCAGGGTAGGCTGGGGTGGGTACGTGACAGAGGGCAGGGCCAGGCTGGGGTGGGTACGTGACAGAGGGCAGGGGTAGGCTGGGGTGGGTACGTGACAGAGGGGCAGGGCAGGCTGGGGTGGGTACGTGACAGAGGGCAGGGCCAGCTGGGGTGGGTACGTGACAGAGGGCAGGGGTAGGACTGGGGTGGACAGGTGCCTGAGGGCAGGGTAGGCTGGGGTGGACAGGTGCCTGAGGGCAGGGGTAGGCTGGGGTGGACAGGTGCCTGAGGGCAGGGGTAGGCGGGGTGGACAGTGCCTGAGGCAGGGGTAGGCTGGGTGGACAGGTGCCTGAGGGCAGGGGTAGGCTGGGGTGGACAGGTGCCTGAGGGCAGGGGTAGGCTGGGGTGGACAGGTGCCTGAGGGCAGGGTAGGCTGGGGTGGACAGGTGCCTGAGGGCAGGGGTAGGCTGGGGTGGACAGGTGCCTGAGGGCAGGGGTAGGCTGGGTGGACAGGTGCCTGAGGGCATGGGTAGGCTGGGGTGGACAGGTGCCTGAGGGCAGGGTAGGTCTGGGGTGGACAGGTGCCTGAGGGCAGGGGTAGGCTGGGGTGGACAGGTGCCTGAGGCTAGCCCTGAAGGGTAGGCTAGCCCTGGAGGGCTGGGATGACACTAACCCCTAGTCTCTCTCCCCTCGCCTCAGGCACTCATGCGACGCACAGGACTATAGGTAAATATTCCGTGGAGTTGTTCTGCCTCCTCTCCTACCCTCACTGACGCACTGACGCAACTGTGACGCACGTGCTCACCACTGACGCATGGGACACTCTGGTGTGACGCAAAACCCTTCACAGCGTGACGCACGAGTCCCACTCACTCACTGCTTCTCACCTCTCTCCTTTATCAATAGTTTTAATTCCTCCCAATTACTTTAAAATCGTTAATTACTCTATTCTCTCCAAACTACCTATAGCCTCCCTCTCTAATTGCCTCCCTCTAATTGCCTATAGCCTCCCTCTCTAATTGCCTATAGCCTCCCTCTCTAATTGCCTATAGCCTCCCTCTCTCCTAATTAACGTCTCCAAAAATGACCTATTTTTTCTCACGCTTGCTTCAGTCTCATCCTAATCCTTGATTCAGTCCCATCCTAATCCTTGCTTCAGTCCCATCCTAATCCTTGCTTCAGTCCCATCCTAATCCTTGCTTCAGTCCCATCCTAATCCTTGCTTCAGTCCCATCCTAATCCTTGATTCAGTCCCATCCTAATCCTTGCTTCAGTCCCATCCTAATCCTTGCTTCAGTCCCATCCTAATCCTTGATTCAGTCCCATCCTAATCCTTGCTTCAGTCCCATCCTAATCCTTGCTTCAGTCCCATCCTAATCCTTGCTTCAGTCCCATCCTAATCCTTGCTTCAGTCCCATCCTAATCCTTGCTTCAGTCCCATCCTAATCCTTGCTTCAGTCCCATCCTAATCCTTGCTTCAGTCCCATCCTAATCCTTGCTTCAGTCCCATCCTAATCCTTGCTTCAGACCCATCCTAATCCTTGATTCAGACCCATCCTAATCCTTGATTCAGACCCATCCTAATCCTTGATTCAGACCCATCCTAATCCTTGATTCAGTCCCATCCTAATCCTTGCTTCAGTCCCATCCTAATCCTTGATTCAGACCCATCCTAATCCTTGATTCAGACCCATCCTAATCCTTGATTCAGTCCCATCCTAATCCTTGCTTCAGTCCCATCCTAATCCTTGATTCAGACCCATCCTAATCCTTGATTCAGTCCCATCCTAATCCTTGCTTCAGTCCCATCCTAATCCTTGATTCAGTCCCATCCTAATCCTTGATTCAGCCCCATCCTAATCCTTGCTTCAGTCCCATCCTAATCCTTGATTCAGTCCCATGCTAATCCTTGATTCAGACCCATCCTAATCCTTGATTCAGTCCCATCCTAATCCTTGCTTCAGTCCCATCCTAATCCTTGCTTCAGTCCCATCCTAATCCTTGATTCAGTCCCATCCTAATCCTTGCTTCAGTCCCATCCTAATCCTTGATTCAGTCCCATCCTAATCCTTGCTTCAGTCCCATCCTAATCCTTGCTTCAGCCCCATTGTGATCTTTGCCTCAGCCCCATCCTAACCCATGTTGACATCCTACACCTCCCTGCTCCATCTACAACTGCTTATCCTTATCCTCCGCCGTTAATAACTATTTTACCCACAAATTATTCAGTCTTGTATTTTCAAATTTCTTGTAGAACTTTTAACAGCTTTTTTGTGTTATCAGTTATGTTCCTAGGGGGGGGGTTACGGGGCCGTGTCCACTATGGTGGGCTACAAACTAGAAGGCTGATAAGAACTATACTAACAAAGATATCGTGAGCCGGACTGGAGGACAAATGCTTTATATATATAAAACATTGTTTTGTCTAAAAGTTAATGGAATCAACAGATACAGAGTCTCTGGTGACAGAGTCTCTGGTGACAGAGTCTCTGGTGACAGAGTCTCTGGTGACAGAGTCTCTGGTGACAGAGTCTCTGGTGACAGAGTCTCTGGTGACAGAGTCTCTGGTGACAGAGTCTCTGGTGACAGAGTCTCTGGTGACAGAGTCTCTGGTGACAGAGTCTCTGGTGACAGAGTCTCTGGTGACAGAGTCTCTGGTGACAGAGTCTCTGGTGACAGAGTCTCTGGTGACAGAGTCTCTGGTGACAGAGTCTCTGGTGACAGAGTCTCTGGTGACAGAGTCTCTGGTGACAGAGTCTCTGGTGACAGAGTCTCTGGTGACAGAGTCTCTGGTGACAGAGTCTCTGGTGACAGAGTCTCTGGTGACAGAGTCTCTGGTGACAGAGTCTCTGGTGACAGAGTCTCTGGTGACAGAGTCTCTGGTGACAGAGTCTCTGGTGACAGAGTCTCTGGTGACAGAGTCTCTGGTGACAGAGTCTCTGGTGACAGAGTCTCTGGTGACAGAGTCTCTGGTGACAGAGTCTCTGGTGACAGAGTCTCTGGTGACAGAGTCTCTGGTGACAGAGTCTCTGGTGACAGAGTCTCTGGTGACAGAGTCTCTGGTGACAGAGTCTCTGGTGACAGAGTCTCTGGTGACAGAGTCTCTGGTGACAGAGTCTCTGGTGACAGAGTCTCTGGTGACAGAGTCTCTGGTGACAGAGTCTCTGGTGACAGAGTCTCTGGTGACAGAGTCTCTGGTGACAGAGTCTCTGGTGACAGAGTCTCTGGTGACAGAGTCTCTGGTGACAGAGTCTCTGGTGACAGAGTCTCTGGTGACAGAGTCTCTGGTGACAGAGTCTCTGGTGACAGAGTCTCTGGTGACAGAGTCTCTGGTGACAGAGTCTCTGGTGACAGAGTCTCTGGTGACAGAGTCTCTGGTGACAGAGTCTCTGGTGACAGAGTCTCTGGTGACAGAGTCTCTGGTGACAGAGTCTCTGGTGACAGAGTCTCTGGTGACAGAGTCTCTGGTGACAGAGTCTCTGGTGACAGAGTCTCTGGTGACAGAGTCTCTGGTGACAGAGTCTCTGGTGACAGAGTCTCTGGTGACAGAGTCTCTGGTGACAGAGTCTCTGGTGACAGAGTCTCTGGTGACAGAGTCTCTGGTGACAGAGTCTCTGGTGACAGAGTCTCTGGTGACAGAGTCTCTGGTGACAGAGTCTCTGGTGACAGAGTCTCTGGTGACAGAGTCTCTGGTGACAGAGTCTCTGGTGACAGAGTCTCTGGTGACAGAGTCTCTGGTGACAGAGTCTCTGGTGACAGAGTCTCTGGTGACAGAGTCTCTGGTGACAGAGTCTCTGGTGACAGAGTCTCTGGTGACAGAGTCTCTGGTGACAGAGTCTCTGGTGACAGAGTCTCTGGTGACAGAGTCTCTGGTGACAGAGTCTCTGGTGACAGAGTCTCTGGTGACAGAGTCTCTGGTGACAGAGTCTCTGGTGACAGAGTCTCTGGTGACAGAGTCTCTGGTGACAGTCTCTCTGGTGACAGTCTCTCTGGTGACAGTCTCTCTGGTGACAGTCTCTCTGGTGACAGAGTCTCTGGTGACAGAGTCTCTGGTGACAGAGTCTCTGGTGACAGAGTCTCTGGTTACAGAGTCTCTTGGTTACAGAGTCTCTTGGTTACAGAGTCTCTTGGTTACAGAGTCTCTTGGTGACAGAGTCTCTTGGTGACAGAGTCTCTTGGTGACAGAGTCTCTTGGTGACAGAGTCTCTTGGTGACAGAGTCTCTTGGTGACAGAGTCTCTTGTGACAGAGTCTCTTGGTGACAGAGTCTCTGGTGACAGAGTCTCTGGTGACAGAGTCTCTGGTGACAGAGTCTCTGGTGACAGAGTCTCTGGTGACAGAGTCTCTGGTGACAGAGTCTCTGGTGACAGAGTCTCTGGTGACAGAGTCTCTGGTGACAGAGTCTCTGGTGACAGAGTCTCTGGTGACAGAGTCTCTGGTGACAGAGTCTCTGGTGACAGAGTCTCTGGTGACAGAGTCTCTGGTGACAGAGTCTCTGGTGACAGAGTCTCTGGTGACAGAGTCTCTGGTGACAGAGTCTCTGGTGACAGAGTCTCTGGTGACAGAGTCTCTGGTGACAGAGTCTCTGGTGACAGAGTCTCTGGTGACAGAGTCTCTGGTGACAGAGTCTCTGGTGACAGAGTCTCTGGTGACAGAGTCTCTGGTGACAGAGTCTCTGGTTGCAGAGCCTCCTGGTTGCAGAGCCTCCTGGTTGCAGAGCCTCCTGGTTGCAGAGCCTCCTGGTTACAGAGCCGCTGGTTACAGAGCCGCTGGTTACAGAGCCTCTGGTTACAGAGGCTCTGTAACCAGTCTCTGTTACAGGCATATAGGCTTGTGACAAAGTGGTATTATATATAATTGTTCACTTTTCAAATGGTCATTCAACTATACAGTCATCTTGAAGTTAAATGGTGAACGCGCGATTATCTAACGAGTATATTGTTAATCTTCTTATTACCTCTAATTGGGTTGTTAGAATTTCTGGAGGACAAGAGCTAAACCCGCACGCGGCACTGTAAGTATTTCCTTCTAAATCTGGAGACACCCCGAGCAATCCTAAGCATTTGGGCAATGCCCCTTCAGTGATCCGTTTTCTATACAAGGTTTGACACTCCGGGGAGACTCCTCCATTCCTGAAGGGAGAGTAGAAATACCCTGAAGTACTCGGCCGAGCGGACAGCACACTGGACTTGTGATCCTGTGGTCCTAGGTTCGATCCCAGGCGCCAGGCGAGAAACAATGGGCATAGTTTCTTTCACCCTATGCCCCCCCCCCTGTTACCTAGTAGTAAAATAGGTACCTGGGTGTTAGTCAGCTGTCACGGGCTGCTTCCTGGGGATGGAGGCCTGGTCGAGGACCGGGCCCGCGGGGACACTAAAGCCCCGAAATCATCTCAAGATAACCTAATATACCTATCATTCCAATGTATCTTACAAGTATCGCGCCCATTACAAGCCCTGGGCCGGGCACAACAGTAATGTTGATCGTTATATCTTTATTACACAATTATACGTTAGTTTGTTACAGCTATTTCAGTTTCTTGGGCCAGTCGCTAACTATTCTTTAAAGAATTGCCTCGACCCATCCTCCGAATTGAGTAGAACGTTTTAATACTAAGTTGTAATAAGTACATTTCCTGACTGTCATACACAGTACATAATTGCACTTACAGGGCTGTTACATTCACCTCCACATTTATTCTCGTTTTCTGTTAACTCACAATTCTAGGATGAAGTTTTAAAGTTCAATTCACTAAACACAAGTTTCTAAATATCAGGAAATTTGTTATTCAGTTTTATTAAATAATAAAGATTTTATACAACATTTGAAAATATCCCGAGTTTACAATTTATTGAAATATTTTATTTTTGTTTCATTAGTTTTATAAAGCTGTAATACCAATATAGCTATAGGTGAGTACTAATTGTAATTAAGAAGCAATAAATGCTTATCTTAAACACTAGAAGTTAGGTTAGGTGTGGTTATCTATTCACCTTTCAGGTAAACTCAAATACTCACAATATATTTGACAGTACGGTGTACATACTAAGTGAAAATAAGTACAATTCCTGACTGCTATGGATAGTACATAATTGCAATTCTGCTGTTACATTAACCTGCTGATATTCGGAGGCTGGTGTGATCGACGCTTTAGACTGAAGCCAGCAAGATGGAAACTCCTTGGCCTAATTTTGGCCGTCGTCGTCCTCTCTCTGACCAACATTCTCTACCTTTTACTGAC
>WNGS01045003.1:0-10022 GCA_020271785.1 Procambarus virginalis
TTTCTTCATCCCCCCTCTCTCTCTCTCTCCATCCCCCCCTCTCTCTCCATCCCCCCTATCTCCATCCATCCCTCCCTCCCTCTCTCCATCCATCCAGAATTGAAGAAAACAAATCAAGTTAAAAAAAAGTTAACTGGGTCAGAGTTAGGGTTATCACCGAGTCGGTCCCTTCACCACCACCGACACACCTCCCCCCACCCCTACAGCCCATACACACACACACAATCAAATCATCCATCCTTCCATCCCTCTCTCCATCCTTCCATCAATCCATCTCCATCCTCTCCTTCCCTGCCTCCCTCCCAAGCTCTGCCTGCCTCCCTCCCTGCCTCTCCCTCACAAGCTCTGCCTGCCCGCCTCCCTTCCTGCCTACCTCCCTCGTAAGCTCTGCCTGCCTGCCTCCCTCCCTCCCAAGCTCTGCCTGCCTGCCTGCCGCCTCCCTCCCAAGCTCTGCCTGCCTGTCTGCCTGCCTGCCTGCCTGCCGGCCAAGCTCTGCCTGCCTGCCTGCCTGCCAAGCTCGCCTGCCTGCCTGCCTGCCTCCCTCCCTCCAAGCTCTGCCTGCCTGTCTGCCTGCCTGCCTGCCTGCCTGCCAAGCTCTGCCTGCCTGCCTGCCAAGCTCTGCCTGCCTGCCTGCCTGCCTGCCAAGCTCTGCCTGCCTGCCTGCCAAGCTCTGCCTGCCTGCCTGCCAAGCTCTGCCTGCCTGCCTGCCAAGCTCTGCCTGCCTGTTGCCAAGCTCTGCCTGCCTGCCTGCCTGCCTGCCTGCCTGCTGCCTGCCTGCCTGCCTGCCTCCCTCCCTCCCTCCCAAGCTCTGCCTGCCTGCCTGCCTGCCTGCCTGCCTGCCTGCCTGCCTGCCTCCCTCCCCCTCCCAAGCTCTGCCTGCCTGCCTCCCTCCCTCCCTCCTGCCTGCCTGCCTGCCTGCCTGCCTGCCTGCCTGCCTCCCTGCCTGCCTGCCTGCCTGCCTCCTCCCTCCCTCCCTCCCTCCCCCTGCCTGCCTGCCTGCCTGCCTGCCTGCCTGCCTGCCTGCCTGCCTCCCTCTCCTCTGCCTGCCTGCCTGCCTCCCTCTTTGCCTGCCTGCCTCCCTCCCTCCTCCCTCCCTCCCTCCTTGCCTGCTGCCTGCCTGCCTGCCTGCCTGCCTGCCTGCCTGCCTGCCTGCTTGCCTCCCTCCCTCCCTGCCTGCCTGCCTGCCTGCCTGCCTGCCTGCCTGCCTGCTTGCCTCCCTCCTTCCCTCCCTCCCTCGCTCCCTGCCTGCCTGCCTGCCTGCCTGCTGCCTGCCTGCCTGCCTGCCTGCATCCTGCCTGCCTCCCTGCCTCCCTCCCTCCCTCCCTCCCTCCCTCCCTGCCCATCCACCCACCAGTCAGCCATCACTGACACAATGAGTGCATTTGGAGCCAACATGGTGCACGGATGTTCCTTGGTTGTGCCGATATGTCCAACAAAGTCGCGGAATGAACACTCCAGCCTCTTGACAAATCAAAATATAGTGTTAAAATTAAAGTTGCAGTAATTTTAGTGTACAATAGTTTTCATAAACTTTATTGTAGTACTCAACATACGGCAGAACTACTCAACACAGTGTTAACGGCATAATACACTACAGTACGTATTTACTGTACAGCATTCACAACTCCATGAGACTTCAAGATGGACATAATTCCAACAATAAGGTAAATAACAAATGTAACAGTATTTGTTAGTAGAGTAATAATATATAGGTACAGTATATAATATGATAATGCATTTTTATTGTCTACAAGAAAAATAAAGACATTGACACAAACGCCTCCTGAAGGTCACCTCTTGCAACGGATCCAATGCTCCATCGAACTGGGGTCGATCCCATATAGTACGTTGAATCGAGGTTGTACTGTAGTTTTATTTATGAATTATGCACAGCTGGCATCTGTGAGCAGGTGCTGACAGGCATGTCCACCCCTACATAGCCTCGACCCTGTTAGTAGTTCCCGACCCTGTTAATAGTTCCCGACCCCGTTAGTAGCTCCCCCTCCTCCATAGCCTGCTGTTCTCATGAGGAAGGCAGTGAGGGAGGAATGGCAGGCATTAAGGGGGGAGAGGCAGTGAGGCATTGAGGGGGAGAGGCAGTGAGGCATTGAGGGGGAGAGGCAGTGAGGCATTGAGGGGGAGAGGCAGTGAGGCATTGAGGGGGAGAGGCAGTGAGGCATTGAGGGGGAGAGGCAGTGAGGCATTGAGGGGGAGAGGCAGTGAGGCATTGAGGGGGAGAGGCAGTGAGGCATTGAGAGGGAGAGGCAGTGAGGCATTGAGGGGGAGAGGCTGTGAGGCATTGAGGGGGAGAGGCAGTGAGGCATTGAGGGGGAGAGGCAGTGAGGGGGGGGGGGGGAAAGGCAGTGAGGGGGGAAAGGCAGTGAGGGGGGAAGAGGCAGAGAGGGGGGAGAGGCAGTGAGGGAGGGAAGGGTGGGGGCGAGTGAACGCAATTACACAATGAACTTTATTTCATTTGTTGCATTTATGCTATGAATCTGTCAATTTTTCCCTTAGATTTTTTTGTTAAATTTAAAAAAAATTCTCTGTCCATTTTCCTCCATTCTTGTTTACGAACTTACACGATAACCGACGGGTCTCGTCCCCAAGGGGTTCGGAAACCAAGTGATGCTCTGTACAAAGCCAGTGTTCTCAATGTTTATATTCGTCGAGCACTTACCCACTGCTCTGAATGGAGCAATGTGAGTAGAGAGTTTGAAAGAGTAACTCAGGTATTGGTGAACAACGGATATAGCAACGTGGAAATAAACGCTGCTATAAGAAGACACTTGGACCGTTGGTATAATCCTGAACCTAAAACAGAAATTACAATACCTCCAATAAAATTATATTACAAATCAACCATGCACAGTGAACATATAAAAGAGGAAAGAATAATGAAAGAAATAATCTGTAAAGGAGTAAAAAGCATTACTCCTAACCAAAACATAAACCTGATAATATTCTACAAAACCAAGAAGACTTCCGAACTCCTTATCAAAAACAGCCCGAAGCCGACAGAGAACCCTCTACAGCAGTCAAGCGTTGTATACATGTACACTTGCCCCCACGAAGGATGTAACCTTCAATCTAAGTACATAGGTACGACGTCGACCATGCTGACGAGGCGTTTGACATGCCATCTTCAATACGGTGCCCCCAGGAATCACATGAGACAAGCCCATGACATCACCCTAACAAGAGAAATGTTGAACAAAAATACCTGTAATATGGAGAAAGAGCCTGGATACAGGGGAGATACCAGCAGCACTTAAATCTGCAGATATAGCTCCGTTGCACAAGGGGGGGAGTAAAGCCTTGGCAAAAAATTATAGGCCAGTTGCACTAACATCACACATAATAAAAGTGTTTGAAAGAGTGATTAGGAATCAAATTTCTAGTTTTATGGAAAACAATGAATTGCACAATCCAGGACAACATGGATTTAGAGCGGGAAGATCCTGTCTGTCACAGTTACTCAACCACTATGACAAAATCACAGAAGCCCTAGAAGAAAAGCAAAATGCAGATGTTGTATACACAGACTTTGCAAAGGCTTTCGACAAATGTGACCATGGGGTGATAGCTCACAAAATGAGGTCAATGGGAATAACTGGAAAAGTAGGACGCTGGATACTCAATTTCCTGTCGAACAGAACACAAAGAGTAACAGTCAATCAGATAAAATCGAGTCCAAGCGATGTTAAAAGCTCTGTACCTCAAGGTACAGTCCTTGCACCGCTACTGTTCCTTATTCTCATATCTGATATAGACAAAAATACACGTCACAGCTTCGTGTCATCCTTCGCAGATGACACAAAAATCAGCATGAAAATTACCTCTGCTGAAGACATTGAAAAACTACAAACAGATGTCAACAAAGTTTTCGATTGGGCAGCAGAAAATAATATGATGTTTAACAGTGATAAATTTCAGGTACTCAGGTACGGCAAAAATGAGGATCTGAAACATAATACAGGGTACAAAACACAATCAAATCTTCCCATAGTAGAAAAACAGCATGTCAAGGATTTGGGAATAATGATGTCCGACGATCTAACGTTTAGGGAGCATAACCAAGCAAATATCGCATCAGCCAGAAAAATGATCGGATGGATTACGAGAACTTTCAAATCCAGGGATCCCATCACAATGGTTGTACTCTTCAAGTCACTTGTGTTGTCCCGTCTCGAATACTGCTCAGTACTCACTTCCCCCTTCAGAGCAGGAGAGATTGCTGAAATAGAGGGAATACAGAGAACATATACGGCACGCATAGACGAGATAAAACACCTAAATTATTGGGATCGTCTCAAAGCTCTCCAAATGTACTCTCTAGAAAGGAGACGAGAGAGATACCAAATAATATACACGTGGAAAATACTGGAGGGCCAGGTCCCAAATCTACACAGTAAAATAACAACGTACTGGAGTGAACGATATGGAAGAAAATGCAAGATTGAACCAGTGAAGAGCAGAGGTGCCATAGGCACAATCAGAGAACACTGTATAAACATCAGAGGTCCGCGGTTGTTCAACCGTCCTCCCAGCGACTATAAGAAATATTGCCGGAACAACCGTGGACATCTTCAAGAGAAAACTGGACTGTTTCCTAAGAGAAGTCCCGGATCAGCCGGGCTATGGTGGGTATGTGGCTCTGCGGGCCGCTCCAAGCAACAGCCTGGTGGATCAAACTCTCACAAGTCGAGCCTGGCCTCGGGCCGGGCTTGGGGAGTAGAAGAACTCCCAGAACCCCATCAACCAGGTATCAACCAGGTATCAACCTGTATAATAGACAAAACCCAAGATGCAAGAAGAATACAAATTCTTGAAGCAATTCACATAAGAATAGAACAACCTACCATGAACACCCAAATCACGGAACTATTTACTCTACCCACCATGAGAGTAAGGACAAGACCAGAACATAATGATGCCAACACAGAAGACAAAGTTCCACATAACAGGCCAATTACACTTGATTAATCTTTGTATGTAGACAGGAGCTGCCTCGTATGGGCCAATAGGCCTTCTGCAGTTACCTCTATTCTTTTGTTCTTATGTTTCACCCCACATTTATCCCTTATGTATCCCCCCATGTTTTCACCTTCATTGTCTTGTCACCTGACCCAGCGCGGGTATAAAATCAACCAGTCCTGAAAAATCTCTTCACTTGAGAATGAACCATGGAGGCTCGAAACGTTGTGCAAATTGTATAAAAAAGTGTAATACATTCTATAGTAATTCACTTCTTTTCTTCACCTTGAAATTACGAAAATGAGTTTTGGAGAACTCCTATTTCAGCTAAGCCCTGATGCTAAGAAAATAGTTAGAGGGATAGAAGCCCTAAATCAGAAGATAGTAAATACAGAATATGCGGTCATATTCAACGAGACATGTTGAAAAGAAAACCTGCTGCCAGTATACACCAATATATATATGTATATATGTATGTAATGTATGTATATATATATATATATATGTATACAGTATATATATATATTATTATATATATATATATATATATATATAATAATGATATATATATATATATATATATATATATATATATATATATATATATCTTCTTTTGACAGCCCAAAATTAACGGAATACGATTCACTCCTAAAGACAATAACTATGAAAGTGTTAAACCTCTCCCTGCAAGATGACCAGTGGGACCAAGCAACGCTCCCAGTTAGACTCGGGGGTATAGGTATTCGCAAGGCGACACAGTTAGCATTGCCGGCATTCTTATCCTCGACCAGTGCTACAAGTGAATTAGTGAAGGAAATACTACCAGAATACCTAAGGAACTCCATTGGGATTCGTGATCCCAAATTTGTGGAAGGAGCTGGTCGGTGGGACACACTCGCCAATTCACACACCCGACCAACTTGTCCAAACGACGGTAAACAGGCCAAATGGGATAGCCCTATAGTGGAGAACATCGCCAAAGCATTGCTGGACGTAGCTTCTCAGAAGGACAGAGCGCGTCTCCTAGCTGTGCAAGCCCCCCATGCTGGGGACTTCCTGTTGGCAGTCCCTAATTCCGCCTTGGGCACCCGCCTGGATCATCGGGCCCTAAGTATTGGTGTTGCTCTGCGCCTTGCCGCCCCTATCTCCACCGAGCACCGGTGTATTTGCGGCCAGGCACGGGCAGACCAATACGGCAGCCATGGTCTCATCTGTCGTAAGACACAGGGAAAGATTGCCAGACACGAGGCAGTCAATGACATCATCAAGAGAAGTTTGGCTACAGCTGGGTGTCCAGCACAAAGGGAACCCCAGCTGTGCAGACCTGACAACAGCTAAAAACGCCCAGATGGAGTCACCCTGCAGCCATGGAGGGAAGGTAAACAGGTCGTATGGGATTACACCTGTGCATCTACATTGGCTGATACCTATTTACGTTACAGCTCAGCGGAGGGAGGTGGGGCAGCCACCTTCAGGGAGACCCAGAAAATCCACAAGTACAGAAACCTAGAACGTTGTTACAGGTTCGTGCCGATAGGCTCAGAGACTCTGGGCGCCTGGGGTAAATGTGCACTCAAGTTTTTAAAGGAGGTTGGTGAGGAACTCATTGGGAAAACTAGAGACCCACGAGCAGCCAGTTTCCTATTCCAGCGCCTCAGTGTCGCAGTGCAGAGGGGAAATGCGTGCTGTATCCTGGGTACGCACCCAACCTCCGAGGAGCTGGACGAGGTCTTCGAACGCTGATTGTTTAATTGTTATATATTTGTGTGTGTGTGTGTGTTCTCTGTAAACTGTAGCATTGCAATAAAATAAAACAAAACATACAAAAAAATAATAGGGGTGGTAGGAGAAGAAAAGAATTAAGTATTCAGTGAGAATCCACAAGATCTTCTCTGAATGCTCTTTGTTTTCTTCTTCGAGGATGTGGGTCCCTGCAATTGCACCAGAGGTGGTACCCCTAATATATATATATATATATATATATATATTATATATATATATATATTATATATATATATATATATATATATATATATATATATATACAGTGGCACCTCGACATCCAATTGCCCCTACTTACGATAAATTCGAGTTCCGATATAAATTTCATAAAAAAATGCGACTCGACATCCGATGGTGTCGTCGACATCCGATATTTGTTGGTACACGTTCGGGTCGGCCGAGCGCGTAGTTCCTGGTCACGCGGTCCGACCTGCCTCAATTTACTACAGCTACCCGCTTAGTGACGATCGCGCCTATAAGAAATTCCGCTTTTGTGGTGATTTTTTGCATTTTGAACATTAAGTAATTATTATATAATACGCCATGAGTCCCAGGAAAGTCAGTGGTAAGGCTCAACATATGAGATCCCATGTAAGAATGACCATAGAGCAGAAACAAGAGATCATTCGTAAATATGAAGATGGTGTGCAGGTAGGGTGAACTTGCTAGGCAGTACAACAAATCTCAGTGAACGATATCCACCATACTACGAAAAAGGACATTATGGGTGCTAAAGTGATGCATCATTACAGATAAATGCTAAAACGAATGGAAAAACAAATGTCTCTTGACAAATTTGTAGTGAGACAAACAAGCACTGAACCACAACCAGGTCCTAGTGGTATTCAGGCAAAACGTAGGAGAGAGAGTACCCCAGAGAAAACATCACTGCCTGATGTGATAATGGAAGGGGACGCCCCTTCCAAACAGTAACAACTCTCTTCCTCCCCCATCACCATCTTCCATACGCCATCATGAGCCCTCCATAAAGGTAAGAGTAACTTTGGTACTGTATTGTAGTTGGAAAGAAACATTGTATTCAGTATAAAATGTATTTTTATGTTAATATTTTGGAGGGTGGGGAACGGATTAATTCAAATCCCTTTATTTCTTATGGGAAAATTCGCTTCGACTTCCGATATTTCGACATCCGATCCGTCTCTGGGAACGGATTAGCATCGGAAGTCGAGGCCCCATTGTGTATATTATTTATTATATATATATATATATATATTATATATATATATATAATATATATATATATTATATATATATATATATATATATATATATATATATAATTATAATAATATATATATATATATATATATATATATATATATAATATAATATATATATATATATATATATATTTATATATATATATATATATATATATATATATTAAATATATATATATATATATATATATATATATATATATATATATAACTGAAAACTCACACCCCAGAAGTGACTCGAACCCATACTCCCAGAAGCAACGCAACTGGTATGTACTTGTTTGCATTTGTGTTCCTCACGTGTTGCCCCCAAAAATGAGGTGATTTGATAAAATGCTATGCCCAAGATAACCATCCAGGTGCCGGCGGGGAAGTGGTTCATATAGCCTCGGCTATCACTTCCTTTTGTCCGGTCGTGATGGTCAAGTGGTTTAACCCTTAAAGTGCGCATCACATCATATGACGTGCTAGGCGTTTCACCAGTCAACTGCTCTTCACGTCATATGATGTGTTGGAGTACTACGCAAGATTTAAACGGCCCGCGGATACACAGGGTTCACCACACCTTCATCAGGGCTCATGTAAACAGACGCCATTTTTAAAAAAAATCGTGGGCGAAACTCCCGGGTGTTAGGGGCCTCAGTATCGCGTAAGCTACCAAGCCTGACGCACGCAGCATGAGCTCACAGCACTGCTGTTCAGCTTGTGACCACAGCATCGCCTAAAAATGCCAAAATATACTTGTTCATGCCATTATGTAGCGATGATATTATTACAGAGGACCCCTGACTGTGATAAATGTGACCAGGGTTCTGATAATAGCAGGATTGCGATGATATTTAGTGCTGTGCTCCATGGAGGGAGGAGTAATGCTGTGGGAGGGAGGGTGGTGGCGATGTTTTCTGACTGTGTGTGGCCACCTTTTATTGACTGCACTCAGCATACCAGCTTAGTGGTTCGCTATAGTGAACACAAATGTAGATACTTATATATAACGTGTGTATAGAGGGTATAAACAGCAAGAGAAGGTTTGGAGCCGCCATTTTGGTGAGGGCGGTGGCGTCGTCTGCACGACGCCACCGTGCAGACGACGGTGTTGTTTACTGGATACCACGATCGTCTTTGGGCACCATACCAGTTTATTTGTACAAGTATGGTGAATAAAACAGGTAGATATTTATTTATAATGTGTGTATATAGCGTAATAACATCACACAGTATTGTTGGAGGAGAAATATTAGTGCGTGTGGCCTTGAGGGAGGCAGCCATCAGCTGACTGTGTTAGGTCCTATGTCTTTGCGCATTTACTCACCATACAAGCTTAGATGTACAGTTATGGTGAACAAAACATGTAGATACTTATATATACCATCTGTATATAGTGAATTATAGCAAAACAGTATTGTGGGAGGAGAATGTGGGCGAGTCAGATGACTGGAGTGAGGGCGGGAGTGGCTGGCTGGTACACGGCGGTCACTCCTCGTTACTTTTTGACTCATAATAGCTACTTAGTGGTTCGTTATACTGAACAAAACATGCAGATACTTATATATAACCTGTGCTTATAGTGTAATAACCGACATAGTATTTGTTCACTGATTGATGAACATAACTGAATCAACAATATGCACACCACATTTTTGAGTACAGCAATGATTCACTCATTTTATTATATAAATATATCAAACTACACACTATTGAATAATATTACAGCTAAAAAACTATGAAACATCAATCAGAGACATTGAAATAATTAGGTAATTATCTCTTTGTGGCAACTATGGCCTGACAGCTGGCGAGCAACAGACCGCCTGGGACGCATGCTGAGTCAGCGCCTATAATTTGCCAGACTTCCCCGCCCTATAGCGGGCAATATATGGCACTTACGATTTTTTATTATTTTTCCCGTGATCAGTGAACACAAATTAACAGGTTAGAAGAAAAATAATTTTTTTTTTTCAAAATGACATGCGCCTGTGCGGATAGCAGGATATTAGACCCCGAGCATGTTAAGGGTTAAGGTCA
>WNGS01045004.1:0-10000 GCA_020271785.1 Procambarus virginalis
GGAGGACATCAGCAGATTAGAAAGGCTTAATGAATTAAGCATATACTTGTACTCTGTAAGTAAATATTCAGATGAAGTGTATCAGATAACCTTATGTCGCCGTGGGGCCAAACAGACCCTACCATTGTACTTTGTTACGGCTGGGAGAAGCACGTGGCTTTAATAAAGACCTGACTGTTCCTAAGAAACTTTGCTCGTAGCCACTCCAGAAAACAGTATTCTGCCGCAAATGCCTTTCAGAATCCCATAAGAGGATTGTTGGGATTGAGTACTACAGATGTTGGAAGTAGCATGTTGGAGCAGATGCTCTTTTGTTTATGATCTTGTTAATAATATTTCATGTACCTGATAATTGTTTTTGTTTGTTTCTGGCGGAGAAAAAAACCATGTGGACGAAGATTTTGTCTGACCACAATTACAACAGTGGCGACGAGGATTAAACATCTCCGGCAGAGAGCTGGGTACGAGACGTGGTGTGAGGATCAAAAGAGAGCAGGTACGTCGTGTGGACGAGTGGACGCTTCGCATACACGTTGAGAGTGTACTACCACCGTGACAATGACTACGCCGTTCATGTCAATACAGCCGTTAAACACTGCCAAGATCTCGTTGGACCTGTGGCTCAGCCGCTGGAAGCAAACTTTCAGTGCCGGGAGATTAAGGAGGACGCCAACAAGAAAGCGGTACTCTTAGTTTCACTGGGCTCTGAAGCATATAGTGTTCTCGGAAATTTGTGTGCACCGGAGCTACGCACACGAAGACCTATGTAGACCTGATTGCTCTGCTTAAACGTCAGTATGTGGTGAAACCATCATATACAGGAGTTTGATGGATTTCCAGAAGAGGACGAAAAAGCAGCAGGAATCAGTACAGGATTTATTTGCGGATTTGAAGGTTTGGCTAACCACTGCAACTTCGGAGCACAGTTGGACGGCAGGGTTAGGGACCAGTTGTTCATGGCAGTGGAAAAGGAGAATTATTTCCCTAACCTGGTGGCAGAAAATTTGGATCTACAATCGATGACTTCATGGACAGTGCTCGAGAAGATATTGAACCTGGAAAGGGTTTTGGAAGTAAGACTTCTACTCAGGAAATTATGGTCGTACAGGGCCAGACCAGATGCAAACACTGTGGATACAGTCACATAAGTAGCAAGTGCAAGTTTCGTGCATATATATGCAACTTTTGTAACAAGGAGGGACACTTGCAGAGAGTGTGTAGGGAATTTCTGAACAGGAACAACAAGGCCTGGGAGAGGAGACGACCAGGTAATGCAGGAAGAAGAGGTAGTGGTACTGTGGTCAAAGCGGTAGAGGAAGGTAAACCGTCTGAAGAAGCTGCAGGTGAGGAAAACCGACTATATTCGGTGAAAGAAAAGGTATGTTCAGTGAAGTCACAAGTGGTGAATTTTGTAATTAATGGGAAGTCATCACCCTTGGAACTGGACACTGGTGCGGCAGTGTCAACATTGTCTAGAGATTGGGCAGATACCTTGCAATTGAATGTAAAACCAGGTAAAAATCATTAAGTGCTTATGATAATGTACCGATTAAGGTCTATGGCAAGGTGTCGGCAAAAGTAGGTTATAATGGAAAAGATATGTCCAGGATTTTTATGTAGTGGATTCACATAATCCTAGCCTATGTGGTAAGGATCTCATGGAAAAGTGGGAATTTTTTGGCGGACCTAGATGAATTGTCGATAGTTAAAACAATTAAAGTGCCGAACAAATGTTATATAAATATTCAGTGGAGGCAGATAAGCCAATTAATAGCATGGTGGCAAAAATTCACCTGTAAGTGGGGCTTCACCTAAATTTTTCAAGGCAAGAACAGTGCCGTTTCATTACAAGCAATTGGTAGAATCAACCCTGGAAAAGCATGTGGCAGAAGGCATCTTAGAGCCAATTACACATAGTGAGTGGGCAGCCCCAATTGTACCAGTGTTGAAGGCAGATCGGAAATCCTTGAGAATCTGTGCAGACTTCGAGGAACTGAACAACCGCATACACTGTGAGAAGTACCCTTTACCTAAGATAGATGAGTTGTTGTCAGTGGTCTGCAAGGGAGCATTTTTTCTAAGATTGACCTGAAAGATGCTTACTTGCAAATTCCTGTAGAGGAGGAGAACCAGAAATTGTTAGTGATAATACCCACAAGGGGTTATTTAAGTATAAAAAACTTCCTTTTGGACTCTTTTCGTCTCCAGCAATTTTTCAGAGATTCATGTCCCAGTTGTTAGTTAACATTGAAGGTGTCGCTAGTTTTTTAGATGACATTATTGTATGTGGAGAGAATGAGGAAGTGCATGATGCTAGATTAGAACAAGTTTTGAAACTTTTGCAAAAGCACAATGTGGAAGATTAATAAGGGAAAAACAACGTTGAAGACCAAGGCCATTGAATACCTGGGGTACCATATTTCAGGTAAGGGCTTTACTCCTTCTCGCAAAAATGTAGCTGCTATAATAGATGCCCCAGCCCCAACATCAGTTGGGGAAGTACAGTCTTTTGTTGGGATGGTTACATATTTTTGTAAGTTCGTGAAGAACTTTTCAACAAATTAGCACCCTTGTATGAATTGTTGAAAAAAGGGGTAGATTTAAGTGGGCAGCAGAGAGGAAAATGCATTCAGGAATATTAAGTAGAATTGATCAATTCTCCAGTGCTCACTAATTTTACAGGTAGACTCCCGTTAAAACTGGAGGTAGATGCTTCCCCAGTAGGAGTGGGGTGTATTATTACAGGAAGTAGATGGTCAGGATAAATAGTATATTTTGCTAGCAAGAAATTATCTCCTGCAGAACAGAATTATTCTCAGTTATTTATTTATTTATTTATTATTTATTTATATACAAGAAGGTACATTGGGTTTGTGAGAATACATTGAATAGTACAGTATTTACAATCTTGTAAAGCCACTAGTACGCTCAGCGTTTCGGGCAGGTCCTAAATCTAACAGATAATTTTAAGTAGGTAATTTCTATCAGAATTGATAAATGATAACAAATACATTGCAAGAGAAAAATGAGATGAGAGAGCTTAGTAAGTACATTAAAGCACATTGTTATATTAAAGCTCTGATTGATTACTTGACAGCTTGATTGGTAATTTAAACAAGATTAATAGACACCATACAGCAGATTGACAGCACATATAAGACAGCAATGATCACAATGGTAAAGATATTCAGATTGGGTACATAAAGATTACAGATTGGGTAGAGACTAGATAGATACAGATAAACAAGATTAATAAACACCATACAGTAGATGGCAGCACATATAGAAGACGGCAATGATCACAATGGTAAAGATGCTCAAATGGGAACATAAAGGTTGGGAGATTGGGTAGCAATAGATACGTGCAATTTTAAGGCAAAAGGTGAAAAACTATGCAGATGAAATTAGGTACTTTTTAGTATTGATTTTGAATGATGTAAAAGTTGGACAGCTTTTCAATTCAATAGGGAGTGAGTTCCATAAACTGGGTCCCTTTATTTGCATAGTGTTTACACAGATTAAGTTAACTCTGGGAATATCAAAGATATTTATTTCAGGTGTGGTGATAATGGGGCCTATTACATGTGTCCAGGAAGAGTTTCAGAGCAGGATTTGCATTTAAGAACAGGGTTTTGTAAATGTAGTTGACACAAGAGAATTATGGAGTGAGATTATGTTTAGCATGTTTAGGGAGTTAAACAAGGGGGCTGAGTGTTGTCTGAAAGCAGAATTTGATATTATTCTCATAGCAGATTTTTGCTGGGTGATGATGGACTTGAGGTGGTTTGCAGTGGTTGAACCCATGCACAGATACCATAGTTAAGATAGGGATAGATTGTGCATAATAAGAGAGATGAGAGAGCAGAGTTAGATAAAGAAGCCTTAGCTTTGGTATATGCTGTAAAAAAACTGGTATTTTCTGCTGGGGAGGAAATTTCTTGCTAGAACAGATCATAAACCCCTGCTAGGATTGTTTGGCAGAGGTAAGCAAATTCCAGTTAATGCCAATGCTAGAATTCAAAGATGGGCATTACTACTCTCGCAGTTTGAGTATGATTTAGAGTTTAAGCCAGGCAAGGATAATGTAGTAGCTGATGCATTAAGTAGATTGCCTGTGACAGAAGATTTAAATTCAGTATTCCAGTGGAGTATGTTAACCTGGTGGAATATATGTCTTTTGAGGATATTTCATCCAGACTATTAGGAAGGCAACTGGTAGAGATCCAAATTAAGTCTGTTGTTGAAATATGTAAAATATGGTTGGAATGATAATTTGTTATTGTCAGAGTATGCTGCAGTGAAGGCTGACATTAGTATTCACCAGGGGTACTCTTGTATAGGAATAGAGTGGTGGTGCCTGGGGAACTGAGATGTAAGATTTTGGAACAGCTGCATGTAGGCCATAATGGCATAAATGCTATGAAAGCAGAAGCTAGAAGTTGGGTTTGGTGGCCAAAAATAGACCAGGATGCTGAGGTAACAAAAAATTGTCATATTTGCTTTAAGAATTATCAGAAAACCCAGGCCCCAGTACTTTCTTGGTCATGCACTGGAAAACCCTGGTCTAGACTTCATGTAGATTATGCGGGACCTATGGATAATAAATATTACCTAGTGGTGGTGGATTCATACACCAAATTTCTGGATGTGCATGTGTGTAATTCCACACATCATCTGTAACTTGTGAATTACTGAGGAAAACATTTTGTAATTTTGGATTGCCAGACATAATTGTCTCAGACAATGCTCCTTATTTTGTTTCTGTGGAAATGGAGGATTTTTTCGGAAAATGGTATTAAACATGTAACACCTGCCCCTATAATCCTTCTTCAAATGGTCTAGCAGAGAGAGCAGTGAGATCCTTGAAAGAAGGGTTAAAGCGGTTAGAAGGTACTATTAATACAAGGCTTTGTAGATTTTTATATAATCAAAGGAAAACTGTTCATTCTACTACTGGTAAATCTCCTTCCGAATTACTGTTTAATAGACACTTTAAAGTGCACATGGAAGCAGTAAAGACAGATCCCATAAAGAGAAATCGGTAACTAGCTTGGCCAGTCAGTTGGTCCAGGGAGAGGAATTGATGTTTAATGAGGGGGATGAAGTATATGCAAGGAATTTTAGAAGTGAAAAGCCCTGGGTGGAAGGAAAAATTAGGGAGGTCCTGGGCCGCAGGAACTTCACTGTGCAAGTGCAGAGTTTTGGGAACATTATTGGAAAAGGCATGCCGATCAGCTCATGCCAAGGTTCACAGGGAATTTTGAAAACCCTTCAGGTGAGGGGGGGGGGGGCAACTAGTGATATCCATCCTAATAATGAAGGGGTAGCAGCACCTGCAGGAGACCGGGAGGCAGAGCAAGGGCAGCAGAGGGTAATGGGGATACAGTTAACCCTATGGACTCTACAAGGGTAATTCAGAAGAATGTTTCCCAGAAGTAACAGGTCAGGACTCCCAGTTGAGAAAATCAGGAAGAGTCATACGACCGCCTGATAGACTTAACCTGTAGGGATATAGTTTATTTAAAAGGGGAGGAATGTTGGGATTGAGTACTACAGATGTGGAGGTAGCATGTTTGGAGCAGATGCTTTTGTTTATGATCTTGTTAATAATATTCATGTACCGATAATTGTTTTGTTGTTGTTACTAGCGGAGAATAAAACCATGTGGACGAAGATTGTTTGTCTGACCACAATTACAATAAGGATGAATTGAGCAATCACGAAAGATCGTGCAGTATCACACAGAAAATCATTTACCCTAAGGAAGGAGACACTCAAATTTAAAAACACCAGCGAGGTATAGTCCTTCGCATTTGTGTTATTTTGATTTTGAATCCCTATTGGACGTTAGCGATGTGAGTGGGTCGGTCACAGCCAGACATAGAGCTATAGCTTACAGTTATCTGTTAGTTGATAGAAACAAACAAGTGGTTGATAAACAACATTTTGAGGAGGATGAAGATAGGTCATACATTTTATGAGGCGAGTGGCTAGAGTATGGAAAAACATTAAAGCAAACCTTCCTTATTTTGCAATTCCACTGAGGATTTAGATCACTTTAGAAAACAAAACACAGTGTCAGTTTTGTGAGGAGGCATTCACAAATGATAATTACAAGGTCAACACCACGACCATCTTAAAGACAACAAAATTGCATAGGAGCTCTTTGTAATAATTGCAATTTACGCCACAAAAATTCAATCGAATTTCTCATATTAATAGCTCATAATATGTCATACGATATGGGACTTATTATAAAAGAATTTGAAATTAAGAAAAGAAAAACGAAGCAATCTGCTAATGAAAGACGGCAGAAAATTCTAAAAGTAGAAATTGGTACGCTTAGATTTATTGACTCTTGCTTTCTTATCAGGAAGTCTATCTTCACTGGCTCGGTCACATATTGAATCTTCAAGTTCCATAAATTTTACCCGTAAAATGATAGAACACCTGCCTGTAAACAGTCATCAACATGTTGAATGGCAAATAAATATTTCCTTATGAATTCCCAAAGAAAATTAGTGATTTCAATGAAACCTCACTTCCGCCAATAGACAAGTTTTATAGTAGTTTGAGTCCGTCTCACATCAGTGCGGATGAATACGCTCAGGCAAAATTAGTCTGGAACACAACAGGTTGTAAAAACCTTAAAGATTACTTACTAGTTTATCTAGTTTGTGATGTGGGTTTTCTAGCTGACATTTTTACTCTCCACAGGGAAATACTTTTAGACATATCAGCTAGAAATGACCCACTACTGCAGCCTTCCTGGGTATGGATGACTGCTTTAAAGTCAAGTAAAATAACGTTAGAACTGTGTACGGATGTCACACTGCACAATTACTAGCAACAAACATAGAGGCGCTTTACAACAGCTGTGAGGAGTTGTGTTAAAGCTAACAATAAACACATCAATCTTTCCTTTGGCCCACAAGTAGATGTTAGCAGCCATCTTCTATACTTAGACATTAACAGTCTGTATGGAAGCTGCATGACAAAAATGCTCCCTTATGCAGGCATAAGAAAACTTTCATATGATGAAATAAACACTTCATAAGGGAAGACAGGCTGTTCCATGAGAAACCTTTCACATCCAACGAGGGGTATTGGTTATTGATAGACACAAAACAAATAAGACCCTATCTGGCTTGATTAACAGATGACCTGCCTCTATGTCTTAGCCATAAGGAGGTGCAGATGGTAGACTTATCTGCCTTCAGTAAAGCACTTTTACAGCGCCGCAATGGCATTACAAAACTTCCACCCGATATTAAATTAGTTGGGGATTATTCACCTAAAAAGAACTATTTTATTTCCCTTCTCTTTTGCAGCTGTTTATTGATATTGGGTTGGAAATTGAAAGGATCCACAGCATTTACGAATGCTCCCAAAGAGAGTTCCTCAAAAAGTTTGTAGAAAAAAACATACAAAATCGGAATGAGGCTTCAGGTAAGGACAGGAAGCAACTCTTCAAGTTGCTCACTAATTCAGTATTGGGAGAAGACTCTGTTAAACGCTTCTAAATATGCAATATCCACAAAACTAGTGACCAACCCGAGGTCTTTCTTGCGTGAAGTGAGAAGTCCACTCTTTAAGCGTGCAGTTTATTTGTCAGAGAATAAGTTACAACCAGCGCAACTTTTATTAAAATAAATTATCCCAATTATGTGGGATTTCAGATATTAGAGCTAGCTAAATACAGTTTATACCACTTTGGATACAAGATATTGAAACACTCCTACAATTTTAATGTGGACTTGGTGAGTGAAGTGAAGTGGAAAGTGAAAAGTGAAGTGAAGTGAAGTGAAACTGAAGTGAGAGGTAGTGACACAGACAGCTTCATATAATACATATGAAACATGTGGAGGACAGATATCAGGAAATGGCCAGGAACCACTACGTAGTTGGCTTGACACCAGCAATTTTACTAAGAATCATCCCTTGGTTGAAAATTCCCGTAAGGGGGCTTTAGGTCTGTTGAAATCCGAGTTGGGGAGAGCACGCATCGTCGAAGTTGTCGCTCTTCGACCGAAGATGCACAGCATTTAATAGATGACACTACATATTCTATGCAGGCAAAGGCATTTCATCCCGCATCATTCAGAAAACCATAACTCACCAACACTTTAGTGATGTTTTAAACATAATGACCCACCTCATATATTTCTATATTCTCAAAAAGAAGATATTGATGGGCAAATGGTCACTATATCAAACGCTAAACGTGGTTTAAGTGGGGTTAATGATAAAAGGTATTACATCAATCAATATAAGAGTTTAGCATACTCTCAACCAGACATACCTGTACAACAAATTACAACAAACGATAAAGAAGATGAAGTAGAGAGTGATCTGGTGGTTTCTAGTGAAACTGAAGTGAGCAGTGATGATGATGAACTAGCAGCAGTACAAGAACTTACCACGGATCTTAGAAAGAAACGCGACATTATTTTCAATAAATTTTTCCCTAAATAATAACTCATAGAAGAGCTGTGATAATTGTGAATATTCATTTGATAGTTGCATTATACTGGATATTTGTGATGTATATTTGTGATATTATATATGATTTTTTTATTCTATATTTCCTGCCCTATTTACGTTTATTGGAAGCTAAACAGTCACTCAATACAAATAGTAAATACTCACACAGTTAAACAAGTAGACTTGATTCAGTCTTGAGCAGTTTCCAGAGACATAAGATTCTTATACTGATAAAGCCACACAAATACTTTCCATTCACCAATGATACTGAAAAATGATGTCAAACAACGATAAACTCCAATAGAGAGAGAGAAGCCATGTAACTCCCAGAGACAAATAAGATTATGATAACACCACACAAATTACTTTCCATCTGTTGAGAGGTGGGACCAAGACCCGAAGCTCAACCCACACAACAGACACAAATGTAATAACAAATACAAATAATAAACACACACACACACACACGTTTAAAATGTTTGGATCCACATAAGCTCATTAGGGTTAACAAATATTAAATATACACATACACACGTTCAAAACATGTTTAAACACAGGTGGGGCCCAGGAACTGAAGCCTAACCCCCCACGTAAGCACAATTAGGGTTACACCTCAAACACGGAGGCGAGTACAACTAGGTGAGCTTACACTCACACGCGCACGAGCACACACGCTCACACGTCCACTGAGAGGCGGGGCCCAAGAACTGAAGCTCGAACCCAAGTATGCACAATTAGGGTTACACCACTCAAACACTGATGCTATCACTGATAATCACATTTAAGTAGTGATTAAGTACTGATAAGCACACTTATCTACCGAGAGGCGGGGCCCAAGAACTGAAGCTCGACCCCCAAGTAAGCACAATTAGGGTTACACCACACAAACACAGATGCCCATCACTGATAATCGCATTAATTAGCGATTAAGTACTGATAAGCCCACTTGTGTATGCACTAAGCATGTTCCTAAGATAATACATCTGATAACAACACCTATTACATCAGATCTGGCGCGATAACAGGTGTCTCGCCCTGTCAATCAGGGAACTACTAGCATGTGTAGCCCTTACGTCCATCATATGGCGCTGTTTTAAAAAAAAATGTTTTTTCCTGTCACAGGTGAGGCATGTATATAGTAGATATAGAAAAAGACACGCTTATTCTAATGCAACGTTGTGTCACATTTCAAAGCAATCGGTAAAGAAGTTATGAAGATTTCTTTCACATGAAAAACACATGGAAAACACAGTTTTTCAGAAAAAATATTTTTTTTTTTTACCGTATAGACGTTACATCTATATAGTATGTATATTAAAAAACCGCCGGATGCGAATGGAACGTTGTGTGAAAATTTTAAAGCAATCTATTACGAACTTTCGGAGATTAGCGATTTTGAACAAATGAACATTTCCATTTTTATTTATATAGATTATTACATTTTTGCTTTATGGCCTCATGACCTTAGTCTTTCCAGCCTTTCCTCTCCTCTCTTACCAAGCATGCTCCATCTATC
>WNGS01045022.1:0-26090 GCA_020271785.1 Procambarus virginalis
CCGCTGCACTCGAAACTGCGCTGCGCCTCAACGACACGTGGACCAGTACTCTGCGATACGGCAAGGGTCACCTGACACTAATCACCTACTCTTAAGTAAAGTGAGGTTTTCTGTTCAATTTTAGTCAGGACTGTCCTAGTGTCCGGCGTGTGACTAGCGTCGTCCCTTGCGATCCGTGCATGCCGCCTTAGCTAGTTCCTAAGCCTTCAGCACGTTTAGCCTGTCTAGGCATGTCCCCAGGGGACAAGGCTTGTGCCGTGCATGGACGTGAGTGCCTGGCCGGGCTCCCTATGAGCGGCCTGGCGTCGCCCTTGGCGGCGACGCCACGTGGCCAGGTTACAGTGGTCATATGCCCCTAGGGCCAACCCTAGGGGCCAAGCCCCAGACGGCGTCGCCCACGTGGCATGGCGCTCCGGGAGTGCTTGCCCTGGGTTGTGTTTCGCTTCCTTCCTGTCCTTCTTGGCGCTAAGCCACGTGGATTAGCGACGCGCCTTTCTTGGGGTGGGCTCGACCTGCCTTTGTGCCGCGCCCGGGTGTGCCCGCATGTGGGGGGCCTTCCTCACGCCCACGGGCGAGACGCCCATGCCTGGTTGCGATGCTCCCGGTGGGCAGGCCCTCAGGCTGCTTGCCCTAGGGGCTGCCATAGCATCCAGGTTGGGCTTAGCCGGGAGTTCCCGTACTTCTGCTGGTTCTGTGGCCAGGCTGGGGGCCACTTCAGTTTCTTTGGCCAAGCACGCAGAGGCTTGCTTGCCTAGGCTGCACCTAGGGCCTCGGTTCCGGGTTTTCCTGTTATGCTTTGTTGTGTCCCGTGTGTCCTTATCCGTGTGCTTTGCATTGCCAGGCTGGCCTGTTTTTTGCTTCTCTGGGGCGCAAGCCCTAGGGGCCTGGCATGCATTGGAGGGTGCCCAGCTCCCTACACCTGCGGGCTGGAGCCACCCGCCGGTGGCGTCGCCCACGTGGTGGTCCCCTCGTGGCGGGTTTTCTGCGGTCTCTGCCTAGACGTTGTCCCTAGGGGCCCTGGCGCGCCCTGGAAGGGTCCAGCGCCTTACGCTGCAGGCTGGCGTCAACCCGCGGTGGCTTCGCCCAGGTGGTGGTTCCCCACGTGGTCGAGATTTCAGTGGTCCTCTGCCCTAGGCGCTGTCCTTCGGGGCCTAGCGCGCCCTGGAAGGCGCCGGCCCTGCCGGGATGGGCAGCCCCGCGGGATGACGGCAGCCCCGCGGGCTGCCGTCATCGCCAATGGCATACCCGTCGAGAACTCCACTTCTCGTCCGATCAGCGAAGTTAAGCAACGTGGGTTTGGTTAGTACTTGGATGGGCAACAAATGCTGTCGGCCATAATGTTTTGTAGCCGTGAGCGGCCGGCCTGGGGGGACAGGTGGCTACGTGTCCCCGGTGTAACCTGGCATATTTGTTCCGGATTTTGTTTGGAGGTGTAGATCAGAACGTTTGTTCCCAGACGTCTCGTCCGGCCGGTGTAGCCCGGAACGTTTGTTTCCAGACGTCTCGTTTGGCTGGTGTAGCCTGGAACGTTTGTCCCCAGATGTTCATCTGGCCGGTGTAGCCCGGAACGTCTGTTCCCAGATGTCTCATCTGGACGGTGTAGCCCGGAACGTTTGTTCCCAGACGCCTCGTCTGGCCGGTGTAGCCGGAACATTTATCCCAGACATCTCGTCTGGCCGGTGTAGCCCGGAACGTTTGTTCCCAGACGTCTCGTCTGGCCGGTGTAGCCCGGAACGTTTGTTCCCAGAAATCTTGTCTGGCCGGTGTAGCTCAGCACGTTGTTCCAGACATTTCGTCTGACGGTGTAGCACAGAATGTTTGTTCCCGGACGTCTCGTCTGGCCGGTGTAACCCAGCACGTTTGTTCCCAGACGTTTTCGTCGGCCGGTGTAGCCTGGCACGTTTGTCCCAAGACGTCTCGTAGGTCTGGTGTAGCAAGGCGCATTTGTTCCAAGACGTTTTCGCCTGACCGGTGTAGCCAGGCATGTTTGTTCCCAGACGTTTCGTCTGACCGATGTCAGATAATTATATTTATTGCTGTTATTTGGTATTTATTTATGTTCATTTATAAATATATAATTCATTACTTTTTGACTGTTAGCTTTAGCATTGCTTAGCCTCATGCCTATAAATATCTATTATTTGGACTCGCAATCATGATTTGTCTTTCACGACATTTTAGTGAACGGGAATCTGCTCCGGTTTTGCTGATTTATGTTTATCTACTTCATTTAACTATACGCTTTCTATATTAACTATTTACATTGTTAGTCTTTCAGTCGAAGTGTATTAAGACTTGCAATTCTTCCTACAATTTACCATTGCTTGAGCCTTTTGCTTTAAGTTTATATCTTTTATATATTCTCTTATTTACTGTGCTATATCATAGTATTAATGTTAATCAGTATCATTACCGTAACTTCAGTATTATTTTATTATGATCATAAGTTGTTATTACGGTTTGACGTCGCTTTCTTAATTTCAAAAATAGAACAACCTACCATGAACACCCAAATCATGGAGCTATTTACTCTACCCACCATGAGAGTAAGGACAAGACCAGAACATAACGATGCCAACACAGAAGATACTATTCAACATAACAGGCCACGTAACATTGCAAAAAGATTTAGAATGCTTGCAAATGAGACATTCCTTTATGACAGTAATTCCTATATAGTCCCAAGACTCAATTGGGGGTATCCAGGCTCTCTCTGCTGACTCGTGGTCTTATTCTGTCCTGTAGACATGTCACATTATTATATATTACACTCATTCATAGGTTGTGTTGGCTAGCAAACTAGTCAATTTTTTTCTGGGAACTTTTAATGGCCAGTGATAATTAAATGCCTGAATAATTTAGCTTATTGTGATTGCTGGCTGGGTGATTTCAGCACCAGTAAACTACATGGCGTCGCATATAACCAGTTTTATAAGAAAGTTGGTCAGGGTGACTGGTTTATCTATTTTTTTGTCGTTTATCATAACAATACAAAAATACAGTTCTACGTTTATAGGAGAGAATGTCTTTCTGTCTGTCCAAGATGGGAGGCCAGGCACCTGGACTTGCCTCCCCGAACTTTGCAGGGGGAATGGTTTGAGGTACAGGACAGACAAAGGCTGGTTCAAGAGGGAACAGCGTACTAGGATCACAATATGACACACAACCATTTTTGGCACTTATTGTTGGTTAGACCAAACTAAATATTTAGAAAAATAAATCTAAAAAAAAACATGTAGCAATATACAACACTATTCACTGATGTCGGGAAAATTAGCAGATGTTTGATCGTTGGAAAAGGCTTATTTCGCCTCTACCATTTTCTTGGTTTTAGTTTCCGTTTTGGGCATTTTGATGACGTTGCAGTGTGGGTATCTCCACATAAGATGCATTTTGTACTTTCCTTGAAGCGGTGTTCGCCGGAGCAAACACTGCACTTTCCTTCTTGTTCAGTGCATTTTCTTGTAGCAAATGGCTCTTCTTAGTTATTTGGCAAGGTGTAGATGTTATGCTTAAGCTCTTGAACCCAGACTCTTCTGCTTGTGCTGGTGACCGGAATGTTAGTGTGAGTGTAGAGTGATGGCCCCGAAATACTTTACTGAAGTCCCTGCCTGGAAATTTTAGATTAAGAACTGAATAAAACGAGTCTAGTGAGTAAAGAACAACTAAAGCACATTTGGCCGGATTTAACGTAAAGTTGTATTTAACACTCCGTGGCTCAACAATTTATAAGGAAAGTTGATAGAATTTTTGGCTGGTACCAACATGATTATATCATCACAATAACAGAAAATATTGCCATAAATACTGCCTATCTTCTTGACCTATTTGTCAATGTTATCTTGAGATGATTTCGGGGCTATAGTGTCCTCCACGGCCCGGTCCTCCACCCCCAGGAAGCAGCCACTGACAGCTGACTAACTCCCAGGTACCTATTTACTGCAAGGTAACAGTAGCATCAGGGTGAAAGAAACTTTGCCCATTGTTTGTCGCCGGCGCCCGGGATCGAACCCGGGACCACAGTATCACGCAACCAGTGTTCTGTCCGCTCAGCCACCGGCTCCCATTCCTCCCTATGCGACAGCCAGGATTTTATTCTCTCAACTCTTTCAACAATGAATCAATCAATATGGAGAGCAACCAAAAAACAAAACAATGTGATAAATTTTCTGAGATTACTCCATCTCATTGCTGCTTTTCATAACTGATCAGGAAAATACATATATCCATTGATAGCTGGAAATACTTTTATGCTCATTAATTCTCTAAACAGCTTGAAGTGTTCAATATTGTCAAGTGCTTTGGAACCCTCAGGAAACTGAGATAATAGAGCTTTTCTTTGAGTTTTAATACTAATAGTTTCCAACAGGGAAAAACTACATAATGTTGCTTACAAACCAGTCTTTTATGCAAATTGAGAGTCGGGGTGTCTAGTTCGTCAGGAAGAAAGTCAACCAGTATAATCAAATGCACTATTTATTAGTATGTTTAGTGCCATGGCTCCATAGTCATCATAAGACCTACAACCTCGGTAATTGTTTGTAACAAGTACAGACGTGTTTATTACAGACAGCGATGGACCATGGCAGATACAGAGTGTAAGACAGATATATAGGCTAACAGTTTCGCTGTTTCGTGTTTATTGTTGTCATTGTGGGTGTGAGAAACACGTCATTTTGAATAGTAAATCCCAGCTTGACGTATAAATTCCCAAAGACCAAAAACTGATGTACTAAATCAGTCATAGCTGCTCGTAAAATTGATGTGGTCCCGTGTTCAGTTCTTTGGTCCTCGATTAGGTTAGATTCCAGCAATTTAGTACATGAGTATACTGACGTTGGGGACGCTCAAGAGGACGGGCTGAATAAACAGTTACTATAACTACCATTTTTTGTTTACTGTACAACATGTCCACAAAGACCTGTGTCACACTCCGCTTCTTTACCACACACACCTTCCCTGTGTTTGGGCGAACAATTGTACTGATATTTTCGTTTGAAACACTCGAAATAATTCAACTTTTGGCAAAAGATTAGCAACCAAAACAGTTCTGCAGCATTTCAAACATCTCGTAAATAAAATGCTATATGCACAAAATGGTATCAGATAAACATAACTAAAGCGACAGTGTAGTTGAAGCTTGCACCATGTTAAGTAATTTACAAGTGACAAAGCAGCAAATAATACTATTATCATAACGACTAGTGTGAGCATGAAAAGTATAACAATCTTTCTTACAATTACTGACATTAGTTTTTTTTCTATTAAAGATCCTTTTTTAACATATAAAGAAATTATAAAAAACGCAGCAGTCATTGCGAACAGGACTCAAGAGCCTGGTGGGTGCACACTCTCTCCTTCATATTAAATATAATGTTTGTACCTTGTCTAAGGGATTTAAAAAGAAATTTAGTATTTTATATATGTTAAGCTTTATGTTTCTGGAGAGCGCCCCTGTTATTCCCTTAATTAACTAGCTTGTGTGATTTATATAACATTAAAAATGTAGTATCATGCCATACCATCCAGCAAGCAACGGATTAGCCGAACGTACTAACAGGAAAGTGTTAGATGCCTTGAGAATTACGTTGAATTTTGATAACAACAATTGGGATGATTTTATACCCTTAATTCAGTGTGCCATAAATTCTTCAATTAATGTTTCTACAGGTAACACACCTCACGCTATTCTTTATGGTACAGATAAGATCCTCCCTAATGAATTATTAATGTTAATTAATTAATTAATTCCTTGGCATTCTCATTGATCACAAGCTGAATTTCCAGGGACACATTCTAAATATATCAAAAAAAGTTTCAAAAACTGTTGGCATTCTTTCTAAGATCAGATATTATGTACCCCGCCCTGCCCTGGTTACTCTCTATTACTCCCTCATCTATCCATACCTCAACTATGGTATTTGTGCTTGGGGTTCTACTACCCAAAATCATTTACATCCTCTAATTACTCAACACAAAGCTGCTATTAGGACAATATCCAACTCTGGCCCTAGACATCACTCGGTACCCCTACTCAAATCTCTAAATATGTTAGATATTAAGTTACTGCACATTCTCTCATGCGTATTATACATATATAAAACGCTGAACTGTAATGCCAATCCTGACCTCAAAAGCTTCATTGAAGGTTCTAACAGAACCCATGAGCACCACACCAGAAATAAATACAGTTTTGATATTCCAAGAGTACGACTTAATCAAACTAGAAATGCTCTACAAATCAAGGGACCCAGAATGTGGAATGACCTTCCCAATCATGTTAAAGACTGTACCTCTCTTAACCAGTTTAAGATAAAAACGAAACACTACCTAATAAATTCCCTGTAACCTACCTTACCCCTCTATTGTCAACCCATGTCTGTTATATTTTTTTTTAATCAACGCTGTTTGTCGATCTATTGTACTTGTGCTGCTTTTTCAGTCATGTTCCCCCTTTTTTTATCTTTATTTGTATTTGTTCTTAACACATTTTATTCTTTATACTCAATTAGTATTAAGTTTTAGATATTAATGTTTTTCCTGCCCGAAACGCATTGCGTAATAGTGGCTTTAGGCATTGTATGTACTAGCTCTATCTATAAGTCGATCATATTTATGTAAAATCACTTGTATGTATGTACCTTACCTGAATAAACAATATTTATTTAATTATTTATGTAGCTCCTACTCCCTTATATAATGTAGATGATTTTGTTCAAGTGAAGCGTAGACAGATGCAACTAGTATTCAAGAAAATACGAGAACAACTGTCCAAAGCTACAACCGAGTGCACTCTAGCAAGGAATGCACGAGCTAAACCCAGTAAAATAACTATTGGATCTGTAGTAATGATACTTATTCAACACAGGTCTGGTCCTATGTACAAGTTAACTAAGAAATTTTTGGGTCCATATAAGGTAACCAAGCTTATCAAAGGTAACAAATACAGACTTAAGAACTTGGTAACAGAGAGTATATAAATGAACATTTAGACCACATGAAGTTAGCTAAAATGACTGTTGACGAGACTGATGAGGAAGATGACAATGAACTTACCCAGACAGATCCTCCTATTGGGACACCACCTTCTGTGGTTGACAGACCACTTGATGTACAGCAACCCCATACTAGCACCTATAATATTAGATCTAGACCTCTCGTTTCAACTGTGCACTCACCCCATGTCCATTGGCTAGATGTTAACGAGGTTGTCTCTCAATATGATAGTTTGTCACATGCAGTTTCATCTGTTCCTGACCTTCAGTCAGAGCCAGAGTTGTATAGTGCTCTGGATGAGCTAGGTGTAGATATCCGCAGAATTTATAATTAAGTGCACTCTGCAGTCATTCTGTTTTGTTTTGCAAAAATTCCTTAGCAGTATTTCTACCACATGTGTCTTATTATTACCATTATATACATATAGTATAATGAAGTTTTTCTCAACTTTATTTTGTGTTATAAATTAGATGCCATTGTTAAGTCTACCGCCATTTGTATTTTTTTTACAGTGCTTTTCATAAAGAGTTCATTAATGTTCTAGCAACCACACTGAGGCCATTGAATCCTGAATGCTATCACTCAGATGTTAGTCTTCTTGATCCAGGTCTTGTATATAGCTTGTAAATACATTGTACATTAAAAAAAAATCCTCATTATCTAATCTTAAAATTCCTTTGTGGTTGTTAGGTCAGAACTTTTGTTCCATTAATGTAAATAATTGTCTTTAATTTTGTTTTGTTTCCCAAGCACATGCCATTAACACAAGTTAATAATTTTGTTTCGGCAAAACCTTGAGTTGTATTGTTCATATCTGATAAGTAGACATACACTTGTTCTTAATACTCTAGTTTAATTAAAGCATTGTTACCATGATTTTTCAGACCTGATCTTCTTTTAATGTTTATTATGCAAATTTCACATGTAAGCCATTATTGAATGCCACTGAGGTCCTTTTCAGTATCATTGTAACTATATAGCTAGCCAGAGCTTGTCGACAAGGGATGTCGACTTGGTAGCATGTCCGAGCGGTGTTAATACTCAAATCGTATGATGGTTGAGACATAACCAATCACAGGCGAGTAGGCCTCTGACGTCATGCCAGACAGAGCCGGCACCAGCCGTGCTCCCAGCAGGCCACAGTATTCTCACAGACACAGAGTAGGTTGGACCTCGGCTGGCCAGATAAACACCTTTGTTGCCTCACTCAGTAAAACTACTGAAGTGTCTCCTGTGTATAACTACAACCAAAGAAGGCAACGAATACAAAAGCACTGTCGTTTGTATCAGGCACCCTGAGCTGCCGTTGAGTAAGGTCGTGTGGTCTGACCGCTCCGGCAGGGTTTTGGGAAGTTTGCCGTTTTCACCACCAGGGGGTGGTGGTGTCTCCACCCTCCCTGCTGTCCCTGCCTGGTGTTGACGTGGCGCCTTTGCGATGAGTGGCCATCTTCCTGCTGTCGAGAGGGTGCACTCCGTGGGGTTGGAGTTTACCTGCCGTGCAGGGTATCCTCTAGTTGAGCAGGTCATGTGTGACATGTTACATGTCACGGTCATGGAGATCTACGGGGTTGAGCTGGTGACTGCTCGCCGGGTGATCATCAAGTTTGTGGGTGAGGAGGCGTACCGTGGATTTCTCCGGCGGTACGAAGGCCGTACTTTGCAGTTGTTGGATGGCACTGGTTCTGTGGCCGTTTCTGATCGGAGTGGTGCCGTGACGTATGTGAGCGTCCATGGGGCCCCCATGGAATTCCCTGAGTCCCTTCTCCGGCGATTCTTCCAGAGATTTGGATCCGTCGTCAGTGTGAGGATGCACAAGCTATCTTCTGGGAAATATGCGGGGGTGAAGACGAACATTCGTACCCTCGGGATGCGCCTGAGGTCGGACATTCCATCTTCTGTCCGGCTTTTAGGGTACTACGTGCGGGTGTATTATGCCCGGCAACCCCGTACTTGTTTCCGGTGTGGCATGTTGGGGCATCAGGCTGCCGGATGCAATGCTGATCCGGTTACTCCAGTCAACTTGTTCCGGGAAGAGGATTTCCCACCGCTCCCCCTGGAGGAGGTCTCCAGGGATGAGGTGGTGGGTGTCCCGTTCGCGGCTGAGGCTCCCCCAGCGTCGCCCGACGTTCCCCTGATTGTCGCGGACCCTCCTCCGGGTGTTGCGGTGACGTCGGATGTTCCTCCTGACCATGTCTCTGGCCATGCAGCTCCCGTGGACCTTCCTGGTACTCCCTGTGTGGCGTCGCCGTCTGATCCCTCGTCTTCGGCTGCTGACCCTGGCCCTGCATCCTCACCTCGGGTCCCTACTGTTTCGGCTGCGCTGGGTGCTGGGGGGGCTGCGGAGCGTCCTGTTGTGTGCGGCCCGGTTCCCCCTGCGGTTGAGGCTGCTGCCGTCATGAGACGGGCATTGGTTCGCACGGCTTGTGATGCCCGTGGTTCTGGGTCCGCCTCCGGCTCTGAGGATGTGCGCCCGGTGCCCAAGCGGTCCCGGCGTTCTTCTACTGCTTGGGCTGATGTGGAGGATTTCGACGCCGGTGGGTCTTCGGGCGATGATGTGGTGGATCCGGGTGCTTCACGCTCTGTGTCGATGGTGGTCGCTGACGTCCATGTGCCTGCTGATGACGACGATTGTGATTATGATTCACCTCCTGTTTCTTCTGCAGACGGTTCTCCGCAGTGGGAGGTGGTAGCTCCTCCGGACGTAGGTGGTGTGGGTGCTGGTGCAGGCCGCGACCTCGTGTTGTTGCTGAAGAAGGATGTTCGGCGTGGGGAGCCCCTGCAGGTGTCACGTCCGGTGGTTGCCGCGGAGCCCTGTGGGGCTGCCAAGGAGGTTACAAGTGCGCTGCCCGTTGCCCGGGCCTGTAGGGGGAAGCCCGTCCCAATCATCTTGGCCTCCGGCGTGGCGTATGATAAGACGAACAACCCTTTGGCTTTTTACTTTAGTGACCGAGTGCGGCCTGTTCCGTGGTGCCCCTCGACTGTCTGGGTTCCACAGGCTCGGGTTTTTGTTGAGGGTGTGCCGGAATTGATGCCTGATCCTCGTACGGCCCATGATCACCCTGTTCCGGACGACATCCTGTTGCTTTGGGAGGCGTATTGTGTTCGTTTCCCGGCGGCAGAGTGGCCGGATAAGTATGCGCACTCTTGATAGTTTGTGTGATTGCTGTGTGTCTCGTGTATGTATAGGACTTGTGGTATGTTCTGATATGTGATGTATTTATTGTGCGCCCTTCAGGCCGGTGTAATGTTTAGTTTCTCAATGTCCCTGTTTATTGTGGTCCTTATGTTTTTTAACGTAATTAGTGTGTGGCTATCCCATTTCATGATTATCTGTTTCTTTGATTCCGTTGTATTATGTGCCCCTCTGGCTATGCTGTTTGCCCTCTTACGTTCTGTGCTTGTGCCTCTCCTTATGGTTTTTGCACTGCGAGTGTTTGTGCATGTTTTTGTTTATTGTTTGTGTTGTTATTGTGCCATGTGTGGCTTTTGTTTATGTTTTTTTGGATTGTTGTATGTTTTATGATTTTATTATTTTACATAATTTTTCTTGTTCTCCTATTATGCTTTCTCTGTGTATTATGATCTTGTTTTATGTGCTATTGTGTTTTGGGTATTGTTTGCCTGTTTGCGCTATTTGTTTTATTGATGTTGGTTGTGTTTGTACTGTGCTGTCGGTCCTTCTGGCCGGTGGTTTTTTGTTTTGCTTAATTGGTTTCTTCTGTTATTTTTATTGTATTTATTGCCTTATACTTGCATGCTTGCATGTAAAAATAAATTAAAAAAAAATCGTATGATGGTTGAGACATAACCAGTCACAGGCGAGTAGGCCTCTGACGTCATGCCAGACAGAGCCGGCACCAGCCGTGCTCCCAGCAGGCCGCAGTATTCTCACAGACACAGAGTAGGTTGGACCTCGTCTAGCCAGATAAACACCTTTGTTGCCTCACTCAGTAAAACTACTGAAGTGTCTCCTGTGTATAACTACAACTAAAGAAGGCAACGAATACAAAAGCACTGTCGTTTGTAACAAAGACATGCTAACTTTCATCTCTAGGTAACTTAATGACCTTATTATAATGTGCATCAGAGGCTTCACAAAACCACTGGACTTTTTCCTCTACTGTGGTTCCCAAAGGAAAATCTAGCCGTACATGTCTGGCAGCAGCCGAATTTGGTGGTTTGATCGTGCCCGTCTCGACTGCTTACGGCGCTGACTTTTACTCATTTGCACCGTGAATCCCTCATCATCTGCACCGCCCTATGATGTGTCGTGGGTCACCACTGAGGAGGTGGCACCATCATTAGAAAACAATTGACGAGCGTGCGATGGGTCCACAAAGTCACTATCTGGCAACGTCGATGTGCTGCCCGGCATCTCGTCCGGGATTAAAGACACAACACCTATATGCAGAGTATTACGGTACACTCGCTCCACAGTGAACCTCAAAGAAGCACATCAGCAAATGGCCTATTCACAGGGTGGAATGGGCGCCAACCATCAAACAAGATCAGCAGAAATAAATCGGCCAGCTTGCATATATGAGGATCCACTATTTTCAAGGTCACAGCGCACCTTGCAGGTTGGCGCGCGAAATTTGAAGTTGGTGGCACATGCATAAGTATCTGCTTAACACTCGACAAAACTTGACATATACAGGCAACAAACCGTAGCACTTGAGAGCTGGTGGAGAGATGTGCAAGAAGCATGTTGATCATGAAAGCATTCCTGGCATAATTCATTCATATCCATATTCCCTGGCTGGGCGAGGTGTTAGGCCTAACAGAGTTATAGTTGGTGCCACACCAGTGCTCTTACACCAACGGCTCCTTTGTTTATCCACACAGTTTTTTTAATTAAAGTTTCTAACCACACTCAATCGTCACAGCACTATTTCACATCAACTAATGTAGAAGTGGGAGAGTTAAGGCATGACGCAAAGTATCTCCACTGAACTGAGGCTGCATTGTTTCATGGTCACTAGCGTCTTCGATCGAAGAACAAGGCAAACACGGCTCAGCGGTAGTATGACGCAAGAACTATTGCCGTGTACCTGATACACATATATACACACATGCATTCACAGACATTTATCTCATTTACTCTGACAGGGTGAGATAGCTGATAAAGAAACTAGTGTGCAATTAAGCACTTAATCACTGAAGGTGATTAAGGTGCTTTTACAAGCTCAGGTTATATAGTTACATCACATACATTGTATAATTAATCTATTACATGGTCAATCTTGGATACAAGTCCAATATATCATCAAGTGTTCCAGTACTCATATAGTAATTACAAAGTTCAGCGTATATGTGTGTGTATGTGTATGTATGGGTATAAAGTATATATGTAAGCTGATCAGAATTACATTTCACCTTTGTAAATGTACATTAATGACACTGTGTAGATGACACATCGAACACTTTATGTAAGGAATGAATGAATGAATGATATACAGGAGAAGATGCCCATTGGGGCGAGCCTTGAAGTGGGGACAGCTGAAGAGAAGTCGGTGAGAGGAAATGCTGAAGTTGAAGAAAAAGTGCCAGGGCTAGACCCAGCTGCTTGTCCGAGTGTAGATGCTGTATCAATCCATATCTGGCTAGGCTGGGAGACGGGTCTGGAAGGCGGCAGTGGAGGTTTTTTTTCTTCTTGGTGTGAAGTGTGTCTACGTCGGGTACCACCACCTCAAAACAAGCAAAATTAGGTCCCCATCCCCCTAAAGAGGGGGAAGAGAGCGGCTGCCCTCAGTTGGTTGGTTTCTTTCTTAGCTATTTCTTCATGCTTCTTGTAATCATCTGATGTTTGTACTCGGGGTAGTCACTGTTGAAGAGGTCAGGTGACAGTGTAGACTCATCGCATTCCTCGAGGATTATGTAGTTAGGCACACCGTATGTGTTATCTGGCTTGACCTGCTTCATGATGTCTGCCATCATGTTGTACATCTGGCTGGAGAACTGTCTGAACTCGGGCGATCCGACTGCATTCTTTCACGCTGTTGACGCAATGCTTCCATTTCTGGAGTTTTTACATAATCATAATCTGTCTCCTGGGCTGAGGGTGGTGAGTGTGCTGCAGTGGTCTCTGGTGCTGGGGGTGATGTTTGTGCTTCAATTTCAACATAGGCGTTCGAGTCGTCATCAGAAGACGTGGTATCAGAAGCCACGATTATCAGATATAGTTGCTGGTGTTGGAGTTGCTGGTGTATCTGGAGTTGCTGGTGTATCTGGAGTTGTAGGGTCCAGGTTGACAGGCGTCTCTGGAACGGGGTCGGGCTCTGGTGGAGAGGAGCCAGCAGTAAACATGGCCTCTGGAATTACGAACGTGGGAAGATTGTTGCCTTGTATATTCTTTAGTATTCTGTACCGTTGTCTGAGATCATCTCCTGAGAGTTCAGTAGCGAAGTGTATCAAAGCTGCTACAGTAGAGTTGACCCTGAGCAGCCGTGGAGTGCGGGACGTGTCCCTCCGTGACTGCTAGGGTGGTTAGCTGTTTGGTCGCCAGGTGGCAGGGCGTAGCTGCCCTCCCAGTGTTGTTGCCTGGCTGGCGTTTTGCGACGTGGCGGACCTGCGATACGATGGGGNGATTCAGCTACTCGGAACAAGTTCCAAGTAGCACGGGCTATGGTGAGCCCGTAGTGGACTTACCTGGCACAGGAGCGGTGCCGTCTGTAAGCCTATAAGATACAGTTCTAGTTAAGGTTAGTTAGTTTGTGTGTGTCTTATCTGGAGAGGTGTGGCGCCCCCCACACCAACACACGTCAACACAAGCACCACCTGTTGCTATTAAACTGTATTAGTAATATTGATTTAGATCAATTATGCTTGGATTATAACAACCAAAGAAAATTAAACAAATACGTAAATACAATTTTGACCAAATACATGATAAGTAGGATATGCATAATTGCCGCTTTCTTCCTGTCCCCGTCGAGGTCATTATACAGAGATGGTGGCCTTTAGGTATACATAATGTACACTGTACCTAGAATATTCCTCAAATCATGCTATAATGAACCTGTTGATAATCCTCAAATTTCACTGTAATGTACCTACTAATTTTCTTACAATGTTATCATTTTTTTAATTTTGTTACAAATTACCTACTTAAATTTATCTGTTAGATTAAGGACCTGCCCGAAACGGTATGCGTGCTAGTGGCTTTACAAGAATATAAAATCATCAGTGCTACGTACTCTCATAAACCCAATGTACCTTCTTGTGTGTATATATATATATATATATATATATATATATATATATATATATATATATATATATATATATATATATATATATCACTGAAAACTCACACCCCAGAAGTGACTCGAACCCATACTCCCAGGAGCAACGCAACTGGTATGTACAGGGATGCCTTAAACCACTTGACCATCACGACCGGACAAAAGGAAGTGATAGCCTGAGCTATATGAACCACTTCCCCGCCGGCACCTGGATGGTTATCTTGGGCATAGCATTTTATCAAATCACCTCTTTTTTTGGGGGGGGGGCAACACGTGAGGAACACAAATGCAAACAAGCCTGAATGGTCCCCAGGACTAGATACAACTGAAAACTCACTGCCTCAAAAAAAAGAGGTGATTTGATAAAATGCTATGCCCAAGATAACCATCCAGGTGCCGGCGGGGAAGTGGTTCATATAGCTCAGGCTATCACTTCCTTTTGTCCGGTCGTGATGGTCAAGTGGTTTAAGGAATCCCTGTACATACCAGTTGCGTTGCTCCTGGGAGTATGGGTTCGAGTCACTTCTGGGGTGTGAGTTTTCAGTTGTATCTAGTCCTGGGGACCATTCAGGCTTGTTTGCATATATATATATATATATATATATATATATATATATATATATATATATATATATATATATATATATATATATATATAAATGAGAGCCCTCAGGTTAATTCAGGTAAAAATAAATTAAAAAAGTATTTATGAAAATAATTTGATGCATTTTGGGGTTCAATCCCTGAGCCTTATTCAAAACGATGCATTGCGAATCATAACAGGAGCTCCCACATGGACTAAAATACTGAACCTAAGACTAGAAACCAAGCTAACGTCGATTGAAATAAGGGTAAAATGGATTGCTGCATGCATGCTGACCAAGATATTGACTAGACCTATAATCAGTTCACTTAAAGATATAATCACTGCTTCTCTGGAGCTGGAGCACTAACTCTGGACAGAAGAGCCTCCAATAGCAACAGGTGGACCCTTTGTGCGATAAACACCATCAATACATAAGATATAACAAACACAGTCACTGAGAAGGGTGTCGACGAAATACATGCAGACTTTGTAATGCAAGCCCATTGGGAATCTCTGCCAACAGACTTTAAGATTATTGTTATTGAAGGAAAAAAGAACCAGACAAATCGTCATCTGCTACGTAACATTGTACAGATGCATATAGAAGCAAACATGGCATCCGACAGCTTCACTTACTTCACAGATGGATCAGTAGACCAGCAGGGACAAGAAACCGGAGCTGCAGTTAAAGCAGGAAACTCTGTAAATAGTTGGAGGCTCTCAAATGGGTGTTCGACTTTACAAACAGCGATGCTAGCCATTCAAAAGCTTTGGAACATGCTCTTGCTGAACACCAACAACATGTTATCATACATACAGATTCGAGAACCACCATTGAAACCTTGCAACAAGAACACATATGTGATAACATACATCTGATCACAAATGTCATATCATTAATACAAACACTCAAACGACAAGGCTGACGGGTACTTATCAACTGGATGCCAAGTCATGTAGGTATAATAGGAAATGACATTGCAGACGAAGCTGCAAAACTTGCAACTAAGAGAAGAAATGTAGACATTTACATACCACAAAGTCTATCACAGATTAAGAAAGTAATTAGAAACAGAGCAATGCAAAAGATGTACAGTGACCACAACACAGCAGTTGCAACATCAGGATCTGCGGGTTGGTACAGGAATTCAACCAACTACGAACCACTTATGTTAATGAAGGGGAGCAGTAGAGCAACAGAAGTACACTTACATCACATCAGGCTTGGACACCCATGTGCATGGGAAATAGGCTTACAGGTTCCGGAAGATGAGAGGAAATGTCAACACTGTGGAGAAATGCCCGACAGACCACTGGAACATTATCTAACACAGTGCACAGTTATAAACCCATTAAGATTGCAACTTAGATTCAACAGAGCAGAAGCAGTTGTTAAACACTTATGGCAAAATCTTACTGAAGCGACCATACGAGTAATAAATACTCATACTCCGCCCAAGTAAAACAGAAACAAGCCACACTTAGTGGGCCAGCCAGAGGCTTAGGGCCCGCGCAGGAATATCCCTGCAAAAAAAAAGTCCCTGAGCCCATTATGTGCCTCTGTAACCCTTTCCACTACCGCCCACAGGATGGGTATGGGGTGCATAATAAATTAACTAAACTAAGCATTTACTTGCAGTAAATAATAGGATGAAATTATTCATGAAGAGAAAGTTCATATTGGAATAAAATTTAATTGTCTTGAGTCTATATTAATTTCTTAATTCTCTGGGCTGTTAATTAAAGTTGCGTTAGAACGCATCTTTAATTATTAAAGTTGAGTTAAAAGAATTAATTAATCACTAATTAACTAAGATGAAATTCTAGTTTCATGAATGCACCCAGGGTGCATGTACCACCCGTCAATGTTAACTTGTTGTCCTTGATGCATTTGAAGATCTAATGTATAATAGACTAGTACTGACATGCAGGCAAGTCCTCCACATAGTGATGCCAGTAACAGACTGAAGATATACCCCTCACTGGAGTCACTCCCATCAACAACGTTCTTTATTAGGAATATCTTCACCGCTGTACTATTTAAACATTCCAATCACCTCACCTCACAAAATATTTGTATTCTTAATTACTTTGGATGGCATTCCGAAGCTGAGCGGAATTATGCATAAACTGATTCTCACACTGCAAAGATCTGCAATTTACTATAAATCTTTCTTCGAAACGCTTTCTTTGTACTAATTAATGAATATCACAGGTTCAGGTACTTCCCCGATCACAAATGTAATCTTCTCCGCTTGCTCCATACACTCGCCTTCCCTACAGCGTAGTGTAACGTTGGCCGATGATCTAAGGTGAAGGACCCTATATGCTTACAAATAATAGATAAGATTTAGATCTCTTATACTCTAAGTCATTCTTGAAGCACCCAGGGTGTACACAAGATACACTTAAGATGGCTGAACAGCGCAATTTATACAAAGATATTATGTCTAACACGTATACTGTATATGGTTTGCACCTTCATGATCTGATCTAAACTGTGTTTCCTTCTTAATCGAATTTCGAAGAGATCTAGCCATTGGCAGCTATCACTAACATATAATCGGCGTTCGCAAACAAAATGATAAGACATTTCTCTCTTGGATAAGGAATCATGCGATTGAGCTAGAATTTGTTAATACTCAATTAGGCATTTGGCATTTTAAAAATTGTCACATGCCTTGTATTTGAATGAGAATAAATTATTTGAAAGGCACATGGATGAATGAATGAAAGATAAATTACGACTCCTTAATGTAACGTATCTTACCTAAAGAGAGCATTTTTTTTTTTTTGCAGGGATATTCCTGCTCTGGCCCTAAGCCTTTGGCCGTCCCACTAAGTGTTGCTTGTTTCTGTTTTACTTGGGCGGAGTATGAGTATTTATGACTCGTATGATCGCTTCAATATAGATTTTGCCCCATGTGTTTAACATAAACGGAGCAAATCCTGTGCCCAGTTAAATTGTTTAGTTTCGTACTCTTGAAATTATAGTTTTACAGCTCAATAGGAGATGAGAGTAGCAAACGCAAATAATGTTATTGTCATTATTATTTTTAATAGTAAATGTCAAATGATTTTTAATATTGACAAATGCAAGACCCTGAATATGGGGCATAACAACCCACGCCACACCTACCGATTAATAGCATTACATTGCAGCAGATGGATGAGGAAGAGGACCTTGGAGTCAAAATCTACCACTGAATGAAAGTTGCACAGCAGGTAGGAGCAGCAGTCAATAAAGCTAACCAAACACTTGGAATAATCAAGCGTACCTTTGACTTTGAAGAAAAGAAGGTAGTTATTCAATTGTATAAACTCTGGTGCGCCTCCATTTGGATTACTGTATCCAAGCATGGAAACCTCACCTTCAGAAGGATATAACTGCTCTGGAGAAAGTGCAACACCAGGCAACAAAAATCCTTCCAGAGCTAAATCAACTCGCTTATCAGGAATGGTTGAGGGTCACAGGATTAACAACACTGCAGACGAGGCATGACAGAGCGGATCTCACTGAAACTTTTAAAATGCTGAACAATTTGGAGGATGCTGATCCGGAAATTTTTTTCAAAAGGTCAGATGTAACACAAACAAGGAGCAACGGCTTCAGATGTAACACAAACAAGGAGTAACGGCTTCAGATGTAACACAAACAAGGAGCAACGGCTTCAGATGTAACACAAACAAGGAGTAACGGCTTCAGATGTAACACAAACAAGGAGCAACGGCTTCAAGCTCAACAAGCCACACTGTAGGACTGAAAACAGGAGATTCTTTTCGCCCACAGCCTACTCGCCGAAGCCACAAGCCGCCGGATTCCTGTCCTCGTCGAGGCCACTAGTGTTCTCCGTTTTAGTCTAAGTGTTTTTTCCCACATCTTGCCCGAAACGCTGTGCGCATTAGTGGCTTTAGGCATAGTATGTACTAGCTCTATCTAGAAAACCAACATAATGTTTGTAACTCATCTTGTATATATTTACTTTTACCTGAATAAACATTTGATTTGATTTGTTAGTGCCTCTCAGGTAAATACACGAATTTTATGTCAGCTTCTTTACTACTTTTAACACGCGTACAAGTGCGTGTTGATAAAAATTGCGTAGTTATAGGCTTTATAAATATAATTTATTTAATGCATTGAATCAAATTATATTATACAATACAAATACCTTTTTGTGAATCTCTTTAAATTATGCAATATTTAAAGTTCTTAATAAATATATGACAAAACTTTCAATTCTTAATTAGCAATTAATGATAATTTTTTATTAAACAAATAAATATCAAGTATAGAAAAAACGGAATTACTATATATAAAATGTAAAGAACACTGCTTTTTCCAAAGAAAAAGTGGTGGGTTTTCTGAGGGAAGAAAACGTGTGTATGGACAGCTGAGTCTAACCGCCCAAGCTGCGCGCGCAACGAGCCGAGGTTATATAAGCCCTGCCGCAGACTGGGTGGGCCCCTGTTCTCGACAAGCAAGTAGCTGCTCACTTGCTAAACTCTGTTCCTGCCACGGTCCGCTGCACTCGAAACTGCGCTGTGCCTCAACGACACGTGGACCAGTACTCTGTCCTGATACGGCAAGGGTCCCCTGCCCTAATCAACCTACTCTTAAGGTAAAGTGAGGTTTTCTGTTCAATTTTAGTCAGGACTGTCCCTAGTGTCCGGCGTGTTCCTAGCGTCGTCCCCTCGCGGTCCGTGCATGCCGCCTTAGCTAGTTCCCTAAGGCCTTCAGCCCGTTTAGCCTGTCTAGGCATGTCCCCAGGGGACAAGGCTTGTGCCGTGCCTGGACGTGAGTGCCTGGCCGGGCTCCCTACGAGCGGCCTGGCGTCGCTCTTGGCGGCGACGCCACGTGGCCAGGTTACAGTGGTCCTATGCCCCTTGGGCCCGACCCTAGGGCCCAAGCCCCAGACGGCGTCGCCCTCGTGGCATGGCGCTTCGTGGAGTGCTTGCCCTGGGTTGTGTTTCGCTTCCTTCCTGTCCTTCTTGGGCGCTAAACCACGTGGATTAGCGACGCGGCCTTTCTTGGGGTGGGGCTCGGCCTGCCTTTGTGCCGCGCCCGGGTGTGCCCACATGTGGGGGGGCCTTCCTCACGCCCACGGGCTGGAGACGCCCATGCCTGGTTGCGATGCTCCGGGTGGGCAGGCCCTCAAGCTTGCTTGCCCTAGGGGCTGCCTTAATTAGCATCCAAGTTGGGCTTAGCCGGGAGTCTACCCGTACTTCTGCTGGTTCTATGGCCCAGGCTGGGGGCCACTTCAGTTTCTATGGCCAAGCACGCAGAGGCTTGCTTGCCTAGGCTGCCCCTAGGGCCTCGGTTCCGGGTTTTCCTGTTATGCTTTGTTGTGTCCTGTGTGTCCTTATCCCGTGTGCTTTGCATTGCCAGTCCTGGCCTGTTTTCTTGCCTTCTCTGGGGCGCAAGCCCTAGGGGCCCTGGCATGCATTGCAGGGTGCCCGGCTCCCTTACACCTGCGGGCTGGCGCCACCCCGCCGGTGGCGTCGCCCCACGTGGTGGTGCCCCTCGTGGCCGGGTTTTCTGCGGTCTCTGCCTAGACGTTGTCCCTAGGGGCCCTGGCGCGCCCTGGAAGGCGTCCAGCGCCCTTACGCCCGTGGGCTGGCGTCAGCCCACCGGTGGCTTCGCCCCAGGTGGTGGTGCCCCACGTGGCCGAGATTTCAGTGGTCCTCTGCCACTAAGCGCTGTCCTTCGGGGCCCTAGCGCGCCCTGGAAGGCGCCCGGCCCCTTACACCCACGGGCTGCCATCATCCCGCCAACGGCCATACCCGTCGAGAACTCCACTTCTCGTCCGATCAGCGAAGTTAAGCAACGTTGGGTTTGGTTAGTACTTGGATGGGCAACAAATGCTGTCGGCCATAATGTTTTGTAGCCGTGAGCGGCCGGCCTTGGGGGGCCAGGTGGCTACGTGTCCCCGGTGTAACCTGGCATATTTGTTCCCGGACATTTCGTTTGGACGGTGTAGATCAGAACGTTTGTTCCCAGACGTCTCGTCTGGCCGGTGTAGCCCAGCACGTTTGTTCCCAGACATTTCGTCTGACCAGTGTAGCCCGGAATGTTTGTTCCCGGACGTCTCGTCTGGCCGGTGTAGCCCGGAACGTTTGTTCCCAGATGTCTCGTCTGGCCGGTGTAACCCAGCACGTTTGTTCCCAGACGTTTTCGTCGGCCGGTGTAGCCTGGCACGTTTGTCCCAAGATGTCTCGTAGGTTTGGTGTAGCAAGGCGCATTTGTTCCAAGACGTTTTCGCCTGACCGGTGTAGCCAGGCATGTTTGTTCCCAGACGTTTCGTCTGACCGGTGTCAAATAATTATATTTATTGCTGTTATTTGGTATTTATTTATGTTCATTTATAAATATACAATTCATTACTTTTTGACAGCTATGATTTGTTTCATTATGCTGCAATTTATTACTGGAACTTATAGCATTGCTTAGCCTCATGCCTATAAATATCTATTATTTGGACTCGCAATCATGATTTGTCTTTCACGACATTTTAGTGAACGGGAGTCTGCTCCTGTTTTGCTGATTTATGTTTATCTACTTTATTTAACTATACGCTTTCTATATTAACTATTTACATTGTTAGTCTTTCAGTCGAAGTGTATTAAGACTTGCAATTCTTCCTACAATTTACCATTGCTTGAGCCTTTTGCTTTAAGTTTATATCTTTTATATATTCCCTTATTTACTGTGCTATATCATAGTATTAATGTTAATCAGTATCATTACCGTAACTTCAGTATTATTTTATTATGAGCATAAGTTGTTATTACGGTTTGACTTCGCTTTCTTAATTTAAAAAATAGAACAACCTACCATGAACACCCAAATCATGGAGCTATTTACTCTACCCACCATGAGAGTAAGGACAAGACCAGAACATAACGATGCCAACACAGAAGATACTGTTCAACATAACAGGCCACGTAACATTGCAAAAAGATTTAGAATGCTTGCAAATGAGACATTCCTTTATGACAGTAACTCCTATATAGTCCCAAGACTCAATTGGGGGTATCCAGGCTCTCTCTGCTGACTCGTGGTCTTATTCTGTCCTGTAGACATGTCACATTATTATATATTACACTCATTCATAGGTTGTGTTGGCTAGCAAACTAGTCATTTTTTTTCTGGGAACTTTTAGTGGCCAGTGATAATTAAATGCCTGAATAATTTAGCTTATTGTGATTGCTGGCTGGGTGACTTCAGCACCAGTAAACTACATGGCGTCGCATATAACCAGTTTTATAAGAAAGTTGGTCAGGGTGACTGGTTTATCTATTTTTTTGTCGTTTATCATAACAATACAAAAATACAGTTCTACGTTTATAGGAGAGAATGTCTTTCTGTCTGTCCAAGATGGGAGGCCAGGCACCTGGACTTGCCTCCCCGAACTTTGCAGGGGGAATGGTTTGAGGTACAGGACGGACAAAGGCTGGTTCAAGAGGGAACAGCGTACTAGGATCACAATATGACACACAACCATTTTTGTCACTTATTGTTGGTTAGACCAAACTAAAAATTTAGAAAAATAAATCTAAAAAAAAAAACATGTAGCAATATACAACACTATTCACTGATGTCGGGAAAATTAGCAGATGTTTGATCGTTGGAAGAGGCTTATTTCGCCTCTACCATTTTCTTGGTTTTAGTTTCCGTTTTGGGCATTTTGGTGACGTTGCAGTGTGGGTATCTCCACATAAGATGCATTTTGTACTTTCCTTGGTGCTGTCCTTGAAGCGGTGTTCGCCGGAGCAAACACTGCACTTTCCTTCTTGTTCAGTGCATTTTCTTGTAGCAAATGGCTCTTCTTAGTTATTTGGCAAGGGGTAGATGTTATGCTTAAGCTCTTGAACCCAGACTCTTCTGCTTGTGCTGGTGACCGGAATGTTAGTGTGAGTGTAGAGTGATGGCCCCGAAATACTTTACTGAAGTCCCTGCCTGGAAATTTTAGATTAAGAACTGAATAAAACGAGTCTAGTGAGTAAAGAACAACTAAAGCACATTTGGCCGGATTTAACGTAAAGTTGTATTTAACACTTCATGGCTCAACAATTTATAAGGAAAGTTGATGGAATTTTTGGCTGGTACCAACATGATTATATCATCACAATAACAGAAAACATTGCCATAAATACTGCCTATCTTCTTGACCTATTTGTCAATGTTATCTTGAGATGATTTCGGGGCTATAGTGTCCTCCACGGCCCGGTCCTCCACCCCCAGGAAGCAGCCACTGACAGCTGACTAACTCCCAGGTACCTATTTACTGCAAGGTAACAGTAGCATCAGGGTGAAAGAAACTCTGCCCATTGTTTGTCTCCGGCGCCCGGGATCGAACCCGGGACCACAGTATCACGCAACCAGTGTTCTGTCCGCTCAGCCGCCGGCTCCCATCCCTCCCTATGCGACAGCCAGGACTTTATTCTCTCAACTCTTTCAACAATGAATCAATATGGAGAGCAACCAAAAAACAAAACAATGTGATAAATTTTCTGAGATTACTCCATCTCATTGCTGCTTTTCATGACTGATCAGGAAAATACATATATCTATTGATAGCTGGAAATGCTTTTATGCTCATTAATTCTCTAAACAGTTTGAAGTGTTCACTATTGTCACGTGCTTTGGAACCCTCAGGAAACTGAGATAATAGAGCTTTTCTTTGAGTTTTAATACTAATAGTTTCCAACAGGGAAAAACTACATAATGTTGCCTACAAACCAGTCTTTTATGCAAATTGAGAGTCGGGGTGTCTAGTTCGCCAGGAAGAAAGTCAACCAGTATAATCAAATGCACTACTTATTAGTATGTTTAGTGCCATGGCTCCATAGTCATCATAAGACCTACAAACTCGGTAATTGTTTGTAACAAGTACAGACGTGTTTATTACAGACAGCGATGGACCATGGTAGATACAGAGTGTAAGACAGATATATAGGCTAACAGTTTCGCTGTTTCGTGTTTATTGTTGTCATTGTGGGTGTGAGAAACACGTCATTTTGAATAGTAAATCCCAGCTTGACGTATAAATTCCCAAAGACCAAAAACTGATGTACTAAATCAGTCATAGCTGCTCGTAAAATTGATGTGGTCCCTGTCATGTTCACAGAAAATGGTACCATCCGTTTTCTATGTGCGGCGGCTGGACGCCACTAGAGAGAGAAGGTAAACAACAGCACACAGGACGCTACCAGCTTGGGAGCGACTCTATCATGTAATCGTCTTTTATTATTAAAGTCAGTAACCAGGAATGACTTTACATCAACCTTACTACCAAGAGTATCTCAGCTATACACAGACACCACACTGGCGACGACGATGAACTGGGAACGCAGGTATTTGTTCAACAAAACACAAGGAAGGAGCATGCTGTCTCGCTCAGAGGAAGGAGAAGCTGTCTGTGAGCATCATACCCGATGCTGTATGCAACCCCATGCTGTGTGCTGACTGTTGCTGTGTGCTGGCCGTTGCTGTGTGCTGGCCAATGCTGTGTGCTACCCAAGCTGTGCTGAGTGTTGCTGTGAGAGAGGAATCTGCCGACGCTGTGTACGAAACGACGCTTTGATGCAGTGTACAAAACCCGATGTTTTGGTTACGAAACGACGCTCCGTGCTACAAAATTCTTCAAGCTGTGAACCTACTGCTGTACCAACTGCTTCCTACTGCTGTACCAACTGCTGCCAATTGCTGTACCAACTGCTAACAACTGCTGTGTTGCTGTGAGTAGGAACAACACATGTACACAAGGGTTAGGTAAGAAATCAGTTGCTGCTGTGTTGTGCACTGTTGTGAACTTTTGCATTAAAATGCTTGTGTGCTTTGCAAAATTAAAGTAATTACAGTGAATTCTTAAATAACATATACAGTGCAGTAAGTGTTATATATTCTGAGGAACATTTTAAGTGATAAGTTTAAATTTATTCAGTAAAAATGGCAAATATACCTCAGTTTCCTGCATTTGATCCTGACTGTGACCAGACAAACCTGTCACAGAGGTGGGTCAAATGGCTTAAAAGGTTTGAAAATTTGTTGATAGTTTCTGACATCAAAAGTGCTGAAAGAAAGCGTGCTTTTCTGCTTCATTATGCAGGTGATAGAGTTTGTGATATCTTTGATACACTGAAAGATACTGGTGGTGCTAAAGATTATGACACTGCCAAGGCCAAATTAACTGAGCATTTCAAACCAAGGCAAAATACTGCTATGGAAATTATGCATTTCAGGAGAGCAAAACAACTCTCTAATGAAACTGTTGATCAATACCATACACGTCTGCAGGGTTTAGCAACCCACTGTGAGTTTGCTGATGTTGACAAAGAAATCAAACAGCAAATAATTGAAACATGTACATCTACACGTCTTCGTCGAAGAGCTCTAGAACTTGTTGATGATGAAAGTTCTCTTAACAAGATACTGGATATGGCTCGTCGAATGGAAGATGCTGCACGTGATGCTCGTGTAATGGAGTGCAGTGCCAACAACGGTTCTGCCACTGTTACTAACAGTCAAGAAGTATGTAAGGTTCAGGGAGTACACCATGATCGTAGAAGATATCATGCCAAACCTAACATTAAATTGAGCCGAGAACCACATCACAACTGGAGTCATGGAACAAGACTCAAGCAGTCACAACGACTCACATCAGAGGGTGTCAATAACAAATGTTACAAGTGTGGAGGAGACTACCCACACCAAGATAATGCTTGTCCTGCACAAGGTAAGAAATGCTATGAGTGTAGAAAACTAGGTCATTTTGGTACTATGTGTCGTTCCGCACTAAAGAAACCACAATCAATAAATAAAAGCAATGTACGAGGATCAAGTCATAGGAGTCGAGGTGGCAAACACAATATTGCACCTCAAATCAAGAATGTTAATAATATACAAGACAACATTTCATTACAACCAGTCTCAGATGACAGTGAATGTGATTACACTTATGGAGTACAAGCAATCACAGAATGGAATGATCTTCCAAACAACCCAGAGACTATAGTATACATTGCTGGTATTTGTCTCAAAGTTCTCATTGACACTGGATCAAACATTGACACCATTGCTGAGTGCCACTATGAAAAATTTAAAAAACAATTCCCAAAGCTTGAAAACTATAATGGCAAAGCCACTGCCTATGCTTCAAAGGTAGCCTTACCAGTGATTGGAACTTTCACTGCAGAGATTAAGTCAAAGAATGCAATGCTCATTACTACATTCCATGTTGTTAGGAATGCAAAGGAGTCTT
>WNGS01045027.1:0-15358 GCA_020271785.1 Procambarus virginalis
TATATATGTGTCGTACCTAGTAGCCAGAACGCACTTCTCAGCCTACTATGCAAGGCCTGATTTGCCTAATAAGCCAAGTTTTCATGAATTAATTTTTTTTCGACTACCTAACCTACCTAACCTAACCTCTCCTAACTTTTTCGGCTACCTAACATAACCAAACCTGTAAAGATAGGTTAGGTTAGGAATGGTTGGTTAGGCTCGGTCATATATCTACATTAATTTTAACTCCAATAAAAAAATGACCTCATACAAATTGAAATGGGTAGCTTTATCATTTCATAAGAAAAAAATTAGAGAAAATATATTAATTCAGGAAAACTTGGCTTATTAGGCAAATCTGGCCTTGCATAGTAGGCTGAGAAGTGCGTTCTGGCTACTAGGTACGACATATATATATATATATATATATATATATATATATATATATATATATATATATATATATATATATATATATATATATATATATATATATGTTACGATAATCTCCTTCAAGTTTCCTTCAAGAGAGATTTGGCCTGCTTTTTCCTATCATCATGTTACTTCAGTACATCTACAACATCTAGATACTTAGATACTACATGCAAGTGTAGTACATATTGAGTAAAAACGTTTCTGCCAGGCGCATACGTATCTGACACTCGCTCTCCACCTTCATCGATCACCAAACCACCACTTCCAGCCAGCACATGTCCCATTGGTGGATCGTCGTCTGCAGCGCCATCTACATAGCTGATGATTGAGCGTGCACAAGCCATTGGATTTAGAATAATCTGTGCTCTCAAAGCTGACACACCTATCTAATATACACTCTGTGTAATAGTGGATGTGTTTAGCCAGTAAATATTCTCAGCACCTGTTAAGTCATTTTTTGTCTTTATTCATTGTAGAGTATCGTAACCACTGTTTTATTTTATGTTATTTTTTGACTTTACAATTTTGTTTGTTTGCACTGTACATAGCCAAGGGATTATCTTTGTTCATATTTGTTTTCAAGTTAATTAAACTTTCATTGTTCATACGATTTGTTTTGCGTGTTTTCCCTTACTTTACCACAGGATGCAACAGCCACGCAGTCAATTTTTTTTTGTAAATGTGATTGGCATTGACACCAGCCATTAGGAGGACTGCCAAACACCTACACTTCTTTTTTCCATCACATTTAATGGGGGCCTGTCCAAGGAGCCTCACTCAGGTACTGATACTAGAACATCAATTTGTGTTCAGTGTACTTGGCCTTGATACAGTTGCTTTTCAATATTTTCATAACTTTTAATATTTATATGGTGCTGTGTATTTCGTTCATTCCGAGGGTAACATATTGTGAGTGTTGGATAACTGTGGATTACGTGGTGACTGGAGGCCTCAGTCATTCTCTTAATTGGTCGCCCATCCCTCAGTGTTATTACTCGTGTATTCCACCTTTCTCGTCCCTAGAATATTTCTCAAATTCAGAACGATCATCATTTTGGTACCCTCGTACTTTGGTTTGTCTTCGGGCCACGCACCCTTTCTTCTGCAATCTAACCAAAGAAGGATACAGAGGGCCATATTTCCTCCAGCACGGACTACGCTGTTGAGTTGGGACCTCAACAGCAGTTCTCGTCACCAGTTGACACTCGCACCCCTACACGTCGGTCATAGATGATGATATTTACTCAGGTAGGGAATTGACTTTCTTTTTTCAGAGCACAAAGAATGCTAATTCTGTAAGTATCATATAATAAAGTAGGAAACCCCCTGCTTCTGTCCTATAGAGACCCGGCAAGGTATCCCTACATCTTGGATACCCTTTCACTTTTGAAACAATTAAAAGTTTCATTTGTTTTCGAAACTATCGGTTTCATTTATTTAGTAGGATTTTCTTGCCCTTATTCTCTTATATTGAGTACCGGGTACAAGATTTCCTGTGATTTTGATTGACTAATTATTTAACATCTAATATTAACGTTAATTGTTAACGATTAAATTTCCACAGGATAGTTACCAGTTGCCACGTCATCCTGTTACTGACACTTATAATATCACAGGTATATTTGCTGTACATTTATTTGCTATCTCAAAATGTTTTGTCTCTCAGCATTTCGTAATGATCCAACAAGTGAAGTAGAGAACTTAATTCGTACCAAGAGGACAGAATTGAAAACTCGAGCAAATGAGTATCAACTAGATGTTCCCCATGTAGCCACCAAAAGTGACTTGCACAATATTATCCTGGACCACCACTTAGATGAAGGAATTATAGACTCTGATTCTCACGACAACTATTCTATTGCAGATCGGCATGCTCTGGCAGCTGTGAAGTTTAAGCTCGAACTAGCGAAAATAAAGAGGGAACAACAAAGAGAAGCTCTCCAGATAAGGGAACGTGAGGCTGCACTAAAGAAAGAAGAACAGCAACGTGAGGCTGCCCTAAAGAAAGAAGAATAGGAACGCGAGGCGGCCCTGGAGAACGAAGCTCTACAAAGAAAGGAACGCGAGGCTGCCATAAAGAAGAAGAACAGGAACGCGAGGTGGCCCTAAGGGAACGCGAAGCTGCCCTAAAGAAAGAAGAGGCTGCCCTAAAGAAAGAAGAACATGAACGTGAGGTTGCCCTGCAACGTGAGCGTGTGAGGGAGCAGCTTGAAACAAGAAAACGTGACCTGGAGATACAACGTGAGCACGATAAACAGCAAGCTGATAGGGCTCTAGTTTATCGTCAACAAGAACTCAACTTGGAAACTTCACACCACGCTCTGCGCCAACAAACTACAGCTAGTCTCCCAGTAAGCTTCAATGTCTCCCATGCAATTAAGTTAATGCCACCATTCGTTGAGAGAGAGATAGATGTGTTTTTTACTACTTTTGAGGTCCTAGCTAAAAAACTTAGATAGCCTGAAGATCAATGGTCTACCCTTCTCAGAGTGCATCTCACAGGTAGAGCTGCGGTTACTCTCAGTACCTTAGCGTCTGAGAATGACTACCAAACCCTAAAGCAAGGAGTTTTAGACGCCTACCTTCTCTCCACCGAAAGCTACAGACGAAAATTCCGTGATTATCTACAGGCAAGTACCACCATCTTTTTAGAATTTGCCAATACTAAGAAAAGATATTTCATGAAATGGCTGGAAGCAGCACATGTCTCTACATTTTCAGAACTCGTCAACCTCATTCTAGTTGAGGAATTCTTTAGACGTGCTCCCCCTTCCATCCGTTTATATTTAGCAGACAAAGAAGAAACCGACTACATCAGATGTGCGAAGTCGGCTGACACTTACAGTCTTATACATCGGCAAACACCTGACCCACCTTCCAGTAAGAAGTCTTGGTCTAGTTATGACAAAGTGAGTACCGATCAGGAGAGCTCTCAATTGTATTGTAAATATTGCAAGCTCTATGGACATACCATAGATAAATGTGGAAAAGCCCAATACAAAGGCTATAGTGAAACTCCTAAACCCAAACCGACTCCTCCTAAGTCCGGTAAGCCTGTGATGAATGTTGGTGTTCCTATTAATGATCTTTCTCTCTTCAGCAAACACCTGTATCCTGGAACTGTCTCTGCCAACAGTACAGATTCGGAGGGACGTTTCAAATTGAAGATCTTGAGGGACACAGCGGCTCTTCAGTCAGTAATATTGAAATCGGCTGTGCCTAACATCACCTACACCGGGGAAACCGTCCTTATCACTGACCTCACTGCTACCACTCCGTATACACTCGCCAGAGTCCACCTGGATTGTCCTTTCGTGACCGTGAAGTTCAAGTCGCCATCAGGGAAAAGCCTTTTCCCATATCAGGGGTACAACTTCTCCTGGGCAACGAATTGGCCGAAGATCTGCAACCTTCCAACCTGATCATCATGGACAAACCCCCAGGTATGTGACTCTGTAGTGGACAACCCCATCTTGAAGTATGTTCCAGCAGAGGTCCAAGAAAGTGATGAGGTCTCTCCTCCGGTTTTGGTGACCACCCGTGCACAAGCTGTACGCCCACAACCAGCTGAACTTTACTGCAACTGCTGTCTCTAAAGACCATCAGAATCTACCACCGAATCTTACTATATTGGAGTTCCGTAAGTTACAGAGGGAGGATCCTTCATTAACACCATTATTCTTCCAGGCCGAGACTCAATCTGACAGTATCCCTGGGTTCTTCCTAGAGAATCAGTTGCTCTACCTAAGGTACAGACCCAGTAAGCTGACGGAGGATGATGATTGGGCTAATGTCGACCAACTAGTAGTTCCAACCAGCCTACGGCCCAATATTCTACACCTGGCCCACGGAGCACTTTCTCACTATGGTTTTAATAAAACCTATCATGGAATCAGACAAGACTACTACTGGCCAGGTATGGTTAAAGATGTAAAAAGTTATGCGCAACAGTGTCATATATGTCAGATGGCAGGAAAACCTAACATCCCGATTCCCAAAGCTCCTTTAATTCCTATCCCGGTGCCTGCGGAACCTTTCCACAGACTCATCATAGACTGTGTTGGTCCTTTACCCTGGACCAGTTCTGGCAACGCTTATATACTAACCATCCTGTGTCCAACCACCAGATTCCCCATAGCAGTTCCTGTAAAGAACATTATGGCTGCTACGGTGGTAAAACAACTATTGAAGATCTTTACCAAATATGGATTTCCTAGGGAGATTCAAAGTGACTGTGGCACCAACTTCACCAGTGTTCTCTTCAAGAAGACACTGGGAGAATTCAACATCACTCAGGTATTGTCCAGCCCCTATCATCCTGCTTCACAGGATGTAAATATTTCGTAGTCGAACGTAGTCACCAAACGATAAAATCACTCCTAAAGAAATTGTGCAATGAAACCATGAAAGACTGGGATAAACAACTTGACATCATCATGTGTATTTTCAGAAGTCTCCCAAATGAGTCTCTAGGAGTGTCTCCTTATGAGATGCTCTACAGACATAAGTGCCGTACTCCTCTTAAAGCTTTTAATAACTCTCTACGTAATGCCACCTTCAGTGACCCTCAGAATGTGCCCCAGTTTCTTCAAAACTTAAAGCACATTCTAGAGCGAGTACGTAAATTTACTAATGATAATTTAATGAAAGCTCAAGATAGGATGAAGACTCATTTTGACCAACGCAGCAAAATCAGGAAATTTAAACCAGGAGACTTCGAGTTGGCATATTTTCCGATCTCGGGTTCTCCATTGCAAAATATGTTTTCAGGACCCTACCGCATCAAGAAGTGCAGAAACAACCACACCTACGTTCTTGAGACTCCAGAAACGTGGTGGAGGACCCAGTTGTGCCACGTCAATCTTCTAAAGGAGTATAAAGGTATTCCCCCCCCTGTGCTAATATCACTCTCCACTTTCAAAGATCCATACCTCCACAGTGAGACCTTCCCTGCTTCTCCTCCGGAAAGCACTGACTCTGAGTCAGTGCCTTCCAACTCGGAAATCCTTAATGATCTTCCTAAATACTTACAGGATGGTAATAGTGCTCCTCTCATCAAAGTTCTTCAAGAACATCAGAAGTTGTTCAGCGATGATCCCCAGGAATGTAATGTGGTTCAGCACGACATCCTGGTGCTTCCTGATACCCAGCCGATTCGTCAACCCTTCTATCGTATCAGCCCATACAAAAAGGAAGTTATGCGTGCTGAAGTACAGTACTTTCTGGATCATGGGCTGGCCACCCCTTGTGAGTCCCCTTGGGCCTCACCCTGCATCTTGTTGCCGAAACCGCACGGTAAAATACGCCTTTGTACCGATTATAGAAAACTGAACCTTGTGACCGTCAAGGATGCTTATCCTTTACCACGTATAGATGATATCCTTGACGCAGTAGGTAATGCAAATTATTTATCCCAAATTGATTTGTTAAAGGGCTATTATAAAATCAGCCTGACAGAGAGAGCTAAGGAAATATCTGCCTTCACCACTCCTTTTTGGCCTATACAGATATGAACGCCTTCCTTTTGGACTGTGTAATGCCCCGGCCACCTTCCAGTGAGCTGTCAACCGCGTCATCTACGGCCTAGATCACACCTACGCCTACTTGGACGACATCGTTGTGGCAACCAACACCTGGAGCGAACATCTGCTCCAGCTGCAACGATTGTTCTCCAAGCTCCTGACAGCCGACCTTACCATAAACTTGGGCAAGTCCACCTTTGCCAAAGGTAAAGTGCGTTATCTAGGTCATGTGATAGGGAGTGACAGCACAGCTCCTTTAACAATTCACACTCAAGCCATTCAGCATTACCCACAACCTACGACCAGGAAGCAGCTCCTGCGCTTCCTTGGACTTGCATCTTACTATCGTAGGTTTGTGAAGAATTTTAGTACGGTAGCGACACCATTGATAAATCTGACCAGCCCCAAGCAACGGTATCATTGGACCACTGAACAGACCGTTGCCTTTGAACAACTTAAATCTCTGCTATGTTCTGATCCCATTCTCGCCTCTCCAGATATTACGAAGCCCTTCATCATCAATGTCGACGCCAGTGGCACCGGCATCGGGGGCGTCCTAATGCAGCAACGTGGCGAAGAGGTTCTTCCTGTCAGCTACTACAGCTACAAGTTGAAGCCCCATCAAAAGAACTATAGCACTATAGAAAAGGAACTCCTCTCCATCGTCCTGAATCTGCAACATTTCGAACCTTACCTACAGGGGAATCGGTCTATTACCATCTACTCAGACCACAATCCCCTGCGGTTCCTACAACAGGCCCAATTCAGCAATCAACGTCTTCTACGCTGGGCTCTGTACTTGCAGAATTTTAATCTGGAGATTTACTTCATGAAGGGTACGGACAACATCATAGCCGATGCCCTCTCCAGGGTCTACGAGGTAGAGACAGCTATTCCTACCTCTACACCAGCCACTGAAGTAACTTAGCCCGGAAGAGCAGGCTTCGGGGGAGAGCTGTTACAATAATCTCCTTCAAGAGAGATTTGGCCTGCTCTTTCCTATCATGTTACTTCAGTACATCTACAACATCTAGATACTACAAGCAAGTGTAGTACATATTGAGTAAAATACGTTTCTGCCAGGCGCATACGTATCCGACACTCGCTCTCCACCTCCCCACTCCAGCTTCGTCGATAACCAAACCACCACTTCCAGCCAGCACGCGTCCCATTGGTGGATCGCATCTGCAGCGCTATCTACATAGCCGATGACTGAGCATGCACAAGCCATTGGATATAGAATATTCTGTGCTCTCAAAGCTGACACACCTATCTAATATACACTCTGTGTAATAGTGGATGTGTTTAGCCACCAAATATTCTCAGCACCTGTTAATTCATTTTTTGTCTTTATTCATTGTACAGTAACGTAACCACTGTTTTATTTTATGTTATTTTTTGACTTTACAATTTTGTTTGTTTGCACTGTACATAGCCAAGGGATTTTCTTTGATCATATTTGTTTTCAAGTTAATTAAAGTTTCATTGTTCATACGATTTGTTTTGCGTGTTTTCCCTTATTTACCACAGGAGGCAACAACCACGCAGTCAACTTTTTTTTTTGTAAATGTGATTGGCATTGACACCAGCCACTAGGAGGACTGTCAAACACCTACACTTCTTTTTTCCATCACAATATATATATATATATATATATATATATATATATATATATATATATAATATATAATCACTAAGAACTAACTCTTTGACCCGGCCAGGATTCAAACCCATGCCGTCTAGGATCACCCCTAAACGTACACAGTACCGTGACCACCGCACCAATGATCGTCTTAGAGTTCTTAGTGATATATGGCTTGTGCGTTCATGCAGCTTTCTCACATATATATATATATATATATATATATATATATATATATATATATATATATATATATATATATATAATATATATATATATATAAAGTGTGAAATCATCTCATCTAGCCAACCAACCATAGATGCAGTGCGAATCATTTTGCCAGGAGCCCAAGTGATCGCTCCCACCGACAGTGTGCTGCTAGGGGCACCTCTGGGCTCGAGCGCCATTGAGGTAGTCCTCGAAGAAAAGCTGAACGACCTGAGGAGGATGGAGGGAAGAATAGGGGCCTTGGACGCCCACGATGCTTTTTACCTTCTCACAAGGTGCCTGGCATTCCCCAAACTGACCTATTTCCGAAGGTGTGCTCCCTCCTTCGACAGCCCAAAATTAACAGAATATGACTCGCTCCTAAGGTCAATAACCGTGAAAGTGTTAAACCTCTTCCTGCAAGATGACCAATGGGACCAAGCAACACTCCCAGTTAGACCCAGTTAGGAATAGGTATTCGCAAGGCGACACAGTTAGCATTGCCGGCATTCTTATCCTCGACCAGTGCTACAGGTGAATTAGTTAAGGACATACTACCGGAATACCTAAGAGACTCCACTGGGATTCATGATCCCAAGTTCGCGGAAGGAGCCGGTCAGTGGGACACTCTTGTCAACTCTCACCCTCGACCAACTTTTCCAATTGACTGCAAACAGTCTAAATGTGATAGCCCCATAGTGGAAAATATCGCCACATCATTGCTGGAGGCAGCTTCCAGGAAGGACAAAGCGCGTCTTCTAGCTGTGCAAGCGCCCCATGCTGGGGACTTCCTCTTGCCAGTCCCTAATTCTGCCTTAGGCACCCGCCTGGACCATCGGACCCTAAGTATTGGTGTTGCCCTGCGCCTTGCCGCCTATATCTCCACCGAGCACCGGTGTATTTGCGGCCATGCACGGGCAGACCAATACGGCAGCCATGGTCTCATCTGTTGTAAGACACAGGGAAAGATTGCCAGACACGAAGCAGTCAATGAGATCATCAAGAGAAGTTTGGCTACAGCTGGGTGTCCAGCACAAAGGGTGCCCCAGTTGTGCAGACCTGACAACAGCCACAAACACCCAGATGCAGTCACCCTGCAGCCGTGGAGGGAAGGTAAGCAGGTCGTGTGGGACTACATGTGTGCATCTACATTGGCCGATACCTATCTACCTTACAGTACAGCTGAGGGAGGCGGGGTGGCCACCTTCAGGAAAACCTAGAAATCTAACAAGTACAGGGACCTAGAACGTTGTTACAGGTTCGTGCCGATAGGCTCTGAGACTCTGGGCGCCTGGGGTAAATGTGCACTTAAGTTCCTGAAGGAGGTGGGCGAGGAAGTCATTGGGAAGACTAGAGACCCAAGAGCGGGCAGATTCATGTTCCAGCACCTGAGTGTCGCTGTTCAGAGGGGAAATGCGTGCTGTATCTTGGGTACGCACCCGACCCCTGAAGAGCTGGACGAGGTCTTCGAACACTGATTGGTATATTGTTATATAAGTGTGTGTTTTCTGTAAACTGTAGCATTGCAATAATATCAAATAAGAAAAATATTAAAAAAAAATAGGGGTGGTAGGAGAGGAAAAGATTAAAGTATTCAGTGAGAATCCACAAGGTCTTCCCTGAACACTATTTATTTTCTTCTTCGAGTATGTGCGTCCCTTTAATTAAACCAGTGGTGGTACCCCTATATATATATATATATATATATATATATATATATATATATATATATATATATATATATATATATATATATATATATATATATATAATATATATATATATATATATATATATATATATATATATATATATATATATATATATATATATATATATATATATATATATAAATACATGCTGGGGACTTCCTGTTGGCAGTCCCTAATTCCGCCTTGGGCACCCGCCTGGATCATCGGGCCCTAAGTATTGGTGTTGCTCTGCGCCTTGCCGCCCCTATCTCCACCGAGCACCGGTGTATTTGCGGCCAGGCACGGGCAGACCAATACGGCAGCCATGGTCTCATCTGTCGTAAGACACAGGGAAAGATTGCCAGACACGAGGCAGTCAATGACATCATCAAGAGAAGTTTGGCTACAGCTGGGTGTCCAGCACAAAGGGAACCCCAGCTGTGCAGACCTGACAACAGCCAAAAACGCCCAGATGGAGTCACCCTGCAGCCATGGAGGGAAGGTAAACAGGTCGTATGGGATTACACCTGTGCATCTACATTGGCTGATACCTATTTACGTTACAGCTCAGCGGAGGGAGGTGGGGCAGCCACCTTCAGGGAGACCCAGAAAATCCACAAGTACAGAAACCTAGAACGTTGTTACAGGTTCGTGCCGATAGGCTCAGAGACTCTGGGCGCCTGGGGTAAATGTGCACTCAAGTTTTTAAAGGAGGTTGGTGAGGAACTCATTGGGAAAACTAGAGACCCACGAGCAGCCAGTTTCCTATTCCAGCGCCTCAGTGTCGCAGTGCAGAGGGGAAATGCGTGCTGTATCCTGGGTACGCACCCAACCTCCGAGGAGCTGGACGAGGTCTTCGAACGCTGATTGTTTAATTGTTATATATTTGTGTGTGTGTGTGTGTGTTCTCTGTAAACTATATATATATATATATATATATATATATATATATATATATATATATATATATATATATATATATATATATATATATATATATATATATATATATATATATAAACGCACTTCTCGGTTTACTATAAGCCGAATGCTTTTCTTTATTTTTAATAAATTGTTTCCAATTAGTTTATTTGAATTATTATTACAATATTATATTAAGAACATATATTATTGACTTTGTTGTGTTAGTTTAAGTTAGGTTAAGATAGGTTAGGTTAGGTTAGGTAGGGCTGGTTAGGTGCAGTCATATATCTACTTTAGTTTTAACTAAAATTAAAAAATTTAACTCATACATAATGAAATGGGTAGCTTTATCATTTTAACAGAAAAAAATGAAAATGATATAAATTCAGGAAAACTTGGTTTATTAGGCAAATCAGATGAGCAAATGACATTTCCATACATATACCCAGGTTTGTATTCCCTAATAATCTTTGGCAGGTGGAGTCCGGATTTCCATAATTGGTATGCGTATGGAAATGTCTAGACACACAAGCCTGGAAACCCACTTCGGCTAATCATCAGCCAGATACCCTCATCCACGTACAGACTGGCGAAGTGACTCAACGGTCTGCCAACTCCTTATGTACCTTGTGCTTTCAGCCTGAAGTCTCCAAAGGAATTTGTTGACTTACTGCGGGGAACAAGGGCCACAGGGATAAGAGCCTCGTTTGACGTAGAATCACTGTTTACCAACGTACCTGTGGATGAAGTAATCGGGACGATAGCGGACAGAGTGTATCATGATCCGAACTGTACTCCTCTTGACATACCAAAAAACATTCTAAGGAAACTACTCCAAGCTTGTATTAAAGAGGCACCCTTCTTTAGCCCGGATGGGCACATGTATAAGCAAGTAGATGGGGTCGCCATGGGTTCTCTCCTAGGTGTCCTGTTTGCAAACTTCTACATGGGTACCATCGACCAGAAGGTCTTAGTTGGCATGAACTTGAAACTTGCCATATACTGCAGGTATGTTGACGACATTTTTACACAGGTACTTGATGTCAGACGTCTGCAGGAGCTGAAGGAAGCATTTGAGCGGAATTCTGTGTTGCGTTTCACTTACGAGATGGAGAAGGATGGGAAGCTGCCCTTTCTAGATGTAACAGTCATGGAAAGGAGCGGAGGTTTCCACACTGCAGTCTGCACTAAGGAAACAAACATAGGAATGTGCCTCAATGCCAACAGTGACTGCCCAGACAGGTACAAGAGGAGTGTTGTTAACGCTTATGTCGACCGTGCACTAAGCCTAGTTCAGGATGGAAGCAAGTCGATGAAGAACTCTGTAGGGTAAGGCAGGTCCTAGTCAACAATAGCTTCTCCAATGGTTTCGTTGAAGACATCATAAAAAGGAAGGTGAAACGCCATGCAACCTCTGAAGAGACAACTAACACAACACCTGTACCCTCTATTAGACTATTTTACAGGACCTTCTTTTCCACAGCTCGTAAAACAGAGGAAAGGGTCCTGAAAGATATTGTTAATAGGAACGTTATCCCTACAGACAAAAATCAGAAGATACAATTGACGATTTACTATAAAACCAAAAAACGGCCAACCTACTCATGAAAAACTCTCCAGACACAAAGCAGAACGCTTTAAAAGAGACCAACGTCGTCTATGCCTTCAAATGCCCACTTGGGGACAGGAGCCCCAAAGAACTCATTATATAGGCAAGACAACAACATCTCTTTCCAGGCGATTGACTATGCATAAGCAACAGGGGGCTCCATTAAGGAACATATAATATCTTCCCACAACCAAACCATCACCAGAGAAGTCTTAACAAGCAACACAGAAATCATTGATAGATACAGCGATAGCAGGCGGCTTCACATCTACGAGGCACTACACATCAAGAAGTCAACACCAGCAATCAACAGCCAATTAATGCACAACTATATTCTACCCACTTCAAGACTCTGTACCAATATAGAAGCATCAAGAGGAAATATGGGCCAATAGGCCCTTTGCAGTTACTTCAATTCTTCCCTTTCATTTATCCAATTTATACCCATTGCACCGTGTTCTGTCTTGTGTTGAAAGTTTGTTCACCTCGTCAAAAACTGTTGTAACATATCACCTCACCCAAATGAGGCTATAAAATGAAAGCTGTTTAAATCATAGCGTAGTAAGAACTCTGTTTAGTGTTTGCAGGTTATAGTTGTGTGTGTGTGTAAACTAAACTCTTTGAAAATGTAATAAGTTATTACGAAACGCTTTCAAGTGCTGCATCAGACTAGAAATAAAAAATAAATTTTGGAGAATTGATTTTTCAATCACCATCGGCAGTAAAAAGAAACATAAGAAATATTGAGAAAATTCATGTTAGAATTATTAATTTTACATTTTCGGTCATATTTAATAATATACGTCTACAGGAAAGACTGCTACCAAAAATACTAATATATATATATATATATATATATATATATATATATATATATATATAATATATTATTATATATATATATATATATATTATATTAGTATATTTGGTAGCAGTCTTTCCTGTAGACATATGTTATTAAATATGACCGAAAAAGTAAGATTAATAATTCTAACACGAATTTTCTCAATTTTCCTTATGTTTGTTTTTACTGATGACGGTAAATGAAAAATCAATTCTCCAAAATTCATTCTTTATTTCTTAGTCTGACGCGACACTTGAGCGCGTTTCGTAAAACTTATTACATTTTCAAAGACTTTAGTTACACACACTGAACAGAGTTTAAACAGCTTTTCTTTTTTATACCTGCATTTTGGTGAGGTGACATGTTACAATGGTTTGGGGTGAGGTGAGAACAAACACAAACACGAAACAATGGGTATAAGCTAAAGGAAGAATAGATCTGTAACTGCAGAAGGCCTATTGGCCCATATTTCTTGATGTTTCTATATTGGAGCGGAGTCTTGAAGTGGGTAGAATATAGTTGTGCGTTAATTGGCTGTTGATTGCTGGTGTTGACTTCTTGATGTGTAGTGCCTCGCAGATGTCAAGCCGCCTGTTGTCGCTGTATCTATCAATGATTTCTGTGTTGTTTGTTAAGATTTCTCTGGTGATGGTTTGGTTGTGGGAAGAGATTATATGTTCCTTGATAGAGCCCTGTTGCTTATGCATCGTTAATCGCCTGGAAAGAGATGTTGTTGTCTTGCCTATATATTGAGTTCTTTGGGGCTTACAGTCCCCAAGTGGGCATTTGAAGGCATAGACGACATTGGTCTCTTTCAAAGCGTTCTGCTTTGTGTCTGGAGAGTTTCTCATGAGTAGGTTGGCAGTTTTCTTGGTTTTATAGTAAATCGTCAATTGTATCTTCTGATTTTTGTCTGTAGGGATAACGTTTCTATTAACAATATCTTTCAGGACCCTTTCCTCCGTTTTATGAGCTGTGGAGAAGAAGTTCCTGTAAAATAGTCTAATAGGGGGTATAGGTGTTGTGTTAGTTGTATCTTCAGAGGTTGCATGGCGTTTCACTTTCCTTCTTATGATGTCTTCAATGAAACCATTGGAGAAGCCGTTGTTGACTAGGACCTGCCTTACTCTACAGAGTTCTTCGTCGACTTGCTTCCATTCTGAGCTGTGGCTGAGAGCACGGTCGACATAAGCGTTAACAACACTCCTCTTGTACCTATCTGGGCAGTCACTGTTGGCATTTAGGCACATTCCTATGTTTGTTTCCTTAGTGTAGACTGCAGTGTGGAAACCTCCGCTCCTTTCCATGACTGTTACATCTAGAAAGGGCAGCTTCCCATCCTTCTCCATCTCGTAAGTGAAACGTAACACAGAATTCTGCTCAAACGCTTCTTTCAGCTCCTGCAGATGTCTGACATCAGGTACCTGTGTAAAAATGTCGTCAACATACCTGCAGTATATGGCCGGTTTCAAGTTCAAGTCGACTAAGACTTTTCCTCAATAGTACCCATGTAGAAGTTTGCAAACAGGACGCCTAGGGGAGAACCCATAGCGACCCCATCTACTTGCTTATACATGTGCCCATCCGGGCTCAAGAAGGGTGCCTCCTTAGTACAAGCTTGGAGTAGTTTCCTCAGGATATTTTCTGGCATGTCAAGGGGAGTACAGGCCGGGTCTCGATACACTCGGTCCACTATCATCCCGATTGTTTCATCCACAGTACGTTGGTGAACAGTGATTCTACGTCCAACGATGCTCTTATCCCTGTAGCCCGTGTTCCCCGCAGTAAGTCAACAAATTCCTTCGGGGATTTCAGGCTGAAGTTGCACGGGACATAAGGAGTCAGTAAGCCGTTGAGTCGTTTCGCCAGTCTGTACGTGGGTGGGTATCTGGCTGATAATTGGCCGAAGTGGGTTTCCAGGCTTATGCGTCTTGACGTTTCCATACGCATATCCAGGTTTATATTCTCCAAATCTTTTGGCAGGTGGAGTCCGGATTTCTTGGCATTCACAGTTTCAATCAACTTGTTGACCTTTGTTTTCAATTCGGCTGTAGTGTCCTTCGTTACCCTTTGGAATTTAGTTTGGTCAGAGAGTATGTGGTTCATTTTCGCCAGATATTCGTCTTTCTTAAGGATGACGTATATTGGCGACTTGTCGCCTCTCCTGACAACTATCTCCTTGTTCTCACGAAGGCTCTTGGCTGCCGCTTTGAGCTCGGGGGTCAGTATGGTACTTCTGTAGTTGCCTCGATTCTTTCCTCCTTCTGCAATAATTTCAGCTTGTAAGGTGTCTTTGGTGGTGACCTTCTTTTGTGCTTCTTCGAGTCAAATATGTCGTCCAACGGATCTCCAACTCCACTTTCCGGGCCAACGCACTTGGTCTGGACATAACGTGACAGTTTATACCAGATTTAGGAGAGTGACTTGGTCCTCAGTGAGGTTGATACCTGCAAGGTTCAGGAAGCCGTCTCTTGGTCGTGGAATTGCATGGGTCCTCCATAT
>WNGS01045029.1:12774-22965 GCA_020271785.1 Procambarus virginalis
TTGACTCATACTAGCAACTTAGTGGTTCGTTTGGTGAACAAAACATGCAGATACTTATATATAACCTGTGTATATAGTGTAACAACCGACAAAGTATTTGTTCACTGTTTGATGAACATAATTGAATCACAATATGCACACCATATTTTTGAGTACAGTGATGATTCACCCATTTCATTATATAAATATATCACACTACACACTATTGAATAATATTACAGCAAAAAAACTACGAAAAATCAATCAGAGACATTGAAATAATTAGGCAATTATGTCTTTGTGGCAACTCCGGCCTGACAGCTGGCGATCAACAGACCGCCTGGGACGCATGCTGAGTGAGCGCCTGTTTTGTGCCAGACTTCCTGCCCTATAGCGGCCAATATATTCAACTTACGATTTTTTTATTATTTTTTCCCGTGATCAGTGAACACAAATTAACAGGTTAGGAAGAAAAAATATTTTTTTTTTTTTTTTTTTTTGTAACCCCTGTGGGTGTCAAATGGTATATAGCTATGCGCCTTTAAGGGTTAAAGAGGCAGCTAAGACAGGTACAAGTATAATATCCTGAAAACAGGAAAACTGAAAATATGTGCAAATTCTATGCCAAGGATATGCAAATATGGGAAATTAGGTGCAAAATGCACTTTTTCTGCATCCTCAAATGCAGGAACATGTTGACGAGGGGTACATGCCGTTCTGGAACGGGGTGTAGATACTTCCACCCTAAACTATGTAATTCTCAATTAGGGACAAAAAATGGTACAATCTTCAGTGTCTGGAATTCCACGTGAGAGGTACACAGAGTTATAGACGGGAAGATCAATATGATGCTACTGGAATTTGATAGAGGAAGGCAGAACAGAGTAGAACATATAAGAGAGAGGAACAGTCAGATGAACCACTACAGGATTACAGAGGGAAAGATACCCACAAAACTGGAATACAAGTCATCAACAGCACACAGTACTACACCACACAACACCGCACTACTACCAGAACTGGACGAATCCCTACAAAATAACACACCCTGGACATGGTGGAGAGGGGGAGAACTACCAAAGCCCACAAGAAGTGACATGCATATGGAAATCATTCATATTTGTAAACATACAAGTCTAAAATCAAGTCAAGAAATAAAGTTAAGTTCTAAATAGCCTTCTAATAGAATCAAACTCAATATTTGGTGCATTTACAGAACCCACACAAAAGACCGCATGGATAGTGAAATCTGGATCCCAAATTTTAATCTACAGGCATACCTCGTTTAAGAGTTTAATTGGTTCCTGGAGACCGCCTCGTATTCCGAAAACTCGCATTCCGAAGCTAATTTCCCCATAAGAAATATGGGAAATGAATTAATCCGTTCCTGACTACCCCAAAAACCCCACATCAAACTAAATTTTTATACCTAATTCATCTAAATAAACCTACAAAACTATGTTCAAGTTATTACTTACCTTGCTGTTGAATGCTGTAGGAGTATGGACGATGGTGAGGGGGGGAGGAGGAGAGGGTTACTGTTTGGAAGGGGAGTCCCCTTCCATTATCACATCAGGCAGTGAGGACTTCACTGCTATGCACACACTGGCACATTTTGCCTGCATACCACTAGGACTTGCTTGTCTTACTAAGATTTGTCTAAAGACACTTGTTTTCTCCCTACATTTTATCACTTGCCTGTAGTAAGACATCACATTATCATTTAAAAGGTCAATGCAACGGCCTGCTACAGCTTTATCTGGGTGAGTTTTTTCAACAATACTTTGCAGTTCTTCCCATACTTCACACATTTTCTTAATCAAGAAGGGACATCCTCTACTGCCTCTACTCACAGCTATTTTCTTAGGTTGAACCTTACCAATGGCTTTCTTGAGACCCATGGCGAGATATATAATGACAACTTTTATGCTCAAATGGACAAAAAAACGACAAAAACTGTAAATCCTTGTGAAGAATTCAGGTGGGATAGTCACTGGGCACGAGACACTAGTAAACTGAGGTGCGATCGCCGTGCCACCACGCGCTAGCTGGCCTGTACACGTATCAACAAACTTGCGTTCCGAGGTAACCCTCGCCTTCCGAGACAAATTTTCGAGGAAATCCTGCTCGTATTCCGAAAAACTCGCATACAGGGACACTCGTGTTCCGAGGTACCACTGTATTTAGATGTGACAGAGTAATTAGGTCAAGTGGAGGAGTAGGTCTGTATATTAAAGATGAGCTGTCATGTACAGAGCTCCTGAACTTGACAAATGAGGTGGTAGAGGTACTTGGAATCGAGGTAGACAATATAAATCTAATTATTATTCTAATATACAAATCTCTAGATGCAACAGTTGAGGAATTCACTGAACAGGTCCACAAAATAGAGAATATCCTTGATAACCTAGCAAACCCAGTACCAGATATTATCTTCCTTGGAGACTTCAATCTACCCAGTTTACAATGGAGAGTAGTAAACAATAACATTATAGCAGGAAATCAACCTGGAAATAACCAATCACAGGTCAGAGAACTACTGAGATTCTGTGACAAATTCTCGCTCAGTCATCAGATTACAGAACCGACTAGGAACAAGAACACGCTGGACCTCATATTCACGAACAATGAGGAGCTAATCATAGACATTACTGTCTCAGACACTATGTACTCTGACCACAAGCGCAATGAAGTGCAAACTAACATCAATAACGGTAGTAGGCCCAAGAGAAGCAACAAGCAAGAAGGGCTATTCAATAAATTCAATTTTAATAATAAAAGGATAGACTGGGAGAAAATACACAGGGAAATTACAAACATTCAATGGGAAAATGTTCTAAGTAATAAAAATCCTACACAAGGAATAGAAAAACTGACTTCTGAAGCCTATGAAGTCTGTCTGAAACAAGTTCCTATGAGGAAAGCCAGAAAGAGGTCCAACGTAGAAAGAGAACGCAGACGACACTACAAAAGACGAAAAAAGTTAATGGAAATGCTGAAGCAAACATGGCTTTCCATACAAAGAAGGAATAATTTAAACAGGGAGATTGAAGAAATCGAACAGAGACTGAAGCATTCATATTAGATTGAAGAAAGGCAACTAGAACAGAAAGCAATTCAAGAAATAAAAAAAGAAAAATATTTCTTCACATGCTAAATCAAAAGCAAAACCACTGCCAGTATTGGACCTATTCGTACTAGTGAAGGTTCATATACTGAGGATGACAAAGAAGTTAATGAAATCCTAAAAAAGCAGTATGAGGACATGTTTAGCATCCCGATACACAGCATAAAAGTGGAGGATCCGGACAACTTCTTTATGGGTGATATCCAAACCTCTATAAATATAACTGATATCAACACGAGCGTGGCAGATTTTGAAAGAGAAATTGACAATATGCCCATGCATTCAGCCCCGGGTCCGAAGATACGAGAGGGTTGCTTCATCCTGAGGCAACCCTCGTATCCTGATACAAATTTTCCGAGCAAATCCTGCTCGTAACCCGAAAAACTCGTAATCAGGGGCGCTCGTAAGCCGAGGTACCACTGTATAGACTCAAATACAAGGCACAGCTTCGTATCATCCTTTGCAGATGACACAAAGATCAGCATGAAAATTACCTCTGCTGAAGATATTGAAAAACTTCAAGCAGATATTAATAAAGTTTTCGACTGGGTAGCAGAAAATAACATGTTTAACAGCGATAAATTCCAGGTACTCAGATACGGTAAAAATGAGAACCTTAGCCCTTAACATGCTCGGGGTTTAATATCCTGTCATCCCCACAGGCGCATGTCATTTTGAAAAAAAAAAAATTATTTTTTCTTCCTAACCTGTTAATTTGTGTTCACTGATCACGGGAAAAATATTAAAAAAATCGTAAGTGCCATATATTGCCCGCTATAGGGCAGGGAAGTCTGGCAAATAATAGGCGCTGACTCAGCATGCGTCCCAGGCGGTCTGTTGCTCGCCAGCTGTCAGGCCGGAGTTGCCACAAAGAGATAATTACCTAATTATTTCAATGTCTCTGATTGATTTTTCATAGTTTTTTTGCTGTAATATTATTCAANACATGTAAAACCCAAACAATAATTTTTTAAATCTTCACATGATGATAACCGCATTTCCCTGTGAATCAACAATTGACGATAACCGCTGTCTAAGGGTTAATGCCTCTCACCTTGCATATCTCAGGGTTATTTAGCCAGCTTTAGCTGTGTCTCAGGGTTATTTAGCCAGCTTCAGCTGTGTCTCAGGGTTATTTAGCCAGCTTTAGCTATGTCTCAGGGTTATTTAGCCAGCTTTAGCTATGTCTCAGGGTTATTTATCCAGTTTCAGCTGTGTCTCAGGGTTATTTATCCAGTTTGAGCTGTGTCTCAGGGTTATTTAGCCAGCTTTAGCTATGTCTCTCGGTTATTTAGCAAGTTTCAGCTGTGACTCTGGGTTATTTAGCCAGCTTCAGCTGCTTCTCTAGGTTCAGCTTCAACTTCAACCTAGAGATTAGCTTAGCCAGCTTCAACCATGTATCAGGGTTATTTAACCAGCTTCAGCTGTGTCTCTGAGTTATTTAGCCAGCTTTAGCTGTGTCTCATGGTTCCTTAGCCAGCTTCAGCTGTCTCTGAATTATTTAACCAGCTTCAGCTGTGTCTCTTGGTTATTTAGCCAGCTTCAGCTGTGTTTCATAGTTCCTTAGCCAGCTTCTACCATGTATCAGGGATATTTTGCCAGCTTCAGCTGTGTCTCAGGGTTATTTAGCCAGCTTCAGCTGTGTTTCATGGTTCCTTAGCCAGCTTCAGCTGTGTCTCATGGTTCCTTAGCCAGCTTCAGCTGTGTCTCTGGGTTATTTAGCCAGCTTCAGCTGTGGTTTGAGGGTTATTGTGCCAACTTCAATGGTTTGTGTGTACAGTAAGTGTGACTGGTCAGTGGAGAGTGTAATATCTTACCTTGTGTTTACAGTTAGTGTGACTGGTCAGTGGAGAGTGTAATATCTTACCTTGTGCTTACAGTCAGTGTGACTGGTCAGTGGAGAGTGTAATATCTTACCTTGTGTTTACAGTCAGTGTGACTGGGAGGAAGGAGGCCAGTGGAGAGAAGAGGAGGAGACGGAAGAGAGAAGATGGCGATGAAGAAGACAGTGAGGTAATGACCTTTGTATTTCCTCTTACTATGCCTCTGTATGATCTAGGGACATGTATACTGGTCACACTTCAGTTTGGTCTGGGAACATGTATACTAGTTATACTTCAGCATGGTCTATGGACATATACTAGCTATTCTTCAGCATGGTCTAGTGACTTGTATACTAGCTATACTTTAGCATGGTCTATGAACATATACTAGTTACTACAGCATGGTCTAGGGACATGTATACTAGCTATACTTCAGCATGGTGTAGGGACATATCCTAGCTATACTTCAGCATGGTCTTATTACACATACTAGCTATACTTCAGCATGGTCTATGGACATCTATACTACTTGGCTATCCACCCCCAGTTCTGAGGCTGATGTGAGACCTGGCAGTCGTGTGACTCTGGCTCCAGACATTGTCCAGTGCTGTGCCTTGTGGTGTGGTTACTGTCCTGGTGATGTGTGAGCTAGGTGTAATTTCTCAAGTACTCAGGCTGCATTCGCCTAGGGTTGCCTTCCCAAGGTAAGTACTGCCCTTGTGGCTTGGGGTTACCTTCCACAAGTCGCTTGGGACCTACCTCCGTGGGGTCTTATGCTGCTTGGTGATTGCCCCACCTTTGGAGTCAGGTGGGTTGTTTCATGCACCACTGTTTACCTCTGGGTAGGAGGTAGTTTCATCACTGGTAGGGACACAAGGTACTGTGCAGCTAGTTTTCACCATAATATAACGGCCAGCTCTGTTCCGCTTGGGCACATTGTACTCTTGTGGGGGGTTTTTCTTTTATTTTTGTTTTCTGCCTGGTGGGGCGGGGTCTGCCCCTTGGTGTTGTTATCCCTTCTATACTTTTGGTGGTCCTCCACTAGGTCCCCGTGAGTGTATACGTCTCGAGTTCAGCTATTAGTAGTTTGCTTGGTAGTTTGGGGTACCAGTTAGCAGTACCTTGCCTGGGCTTACCTTAGCAGAGCATTTATGGGCTCTGGAAATTCCCATTGGGGCTTGGTGGTCCAATGGATGTGTCCCCTGGATCCAACCTTGCTTTGTACGAGTTTGAAGGTTGCTCTGTCCCCTTGTTTCTGGGTGACAGTCACCAGTTCTGCCTCCTTCATGCTGCCTGTTGGATCGGTGACACCTTCAACCCAGTCTTGTGAGTGGTGTTCCTTGCATGTACTCCAATTCACCCAATCCACTGATTTTGCTATTTGGGTGCAGGCAGCTTCGGTCTTGCTGCAGCACGCTAGGTTGGTTGCTCACTGGATGCCCCGAGACTGCCCCGTTTTGGTTAAAGGGATCCCGGACTTGGGGGTGTTATTCGTTTCGACTTTGGTTTTGTCCGCTCCCCCTTGTCTTTTCCCTGCTGTTGTTTATCTTGTTCCTCCCCCTTTGCACCCGGCTCCGAAGCGTCTGCTGGTTTCAGAGTTGGTGGTGAGAGACTGGCAGTTTCAGGGGATGCCCCTTCCGGTGTGGCGACGGAGACATTTGAGCCAATTCCTCCAGCTAGTGCTTCTGGGTCTGACCAGTGGGCCCCCCTCCTTTCCTGCTTTTCCGGTGGACTCTGCCTTTTTTTTGAGGCAGAGGATTTGGAGGATGGCTTGGCTCCAGGTCCTGGTGTGGAGGTTTTCAGGGACAGGGAAGGAGCTGACTTGGAGGGTATGGGCCTCGTTTGACCCTGCTTGGATGTTGGTACCCTCTGAATGGGGCTTATTGTTACAGGGGGGTGGGGTTTTCTTATCCTCCCTCCCTGTGTGATATGGTGTCAGCTCCTCCCCGGGTTCGGTTTCGGGTTCCCTTGGGTTCTTCGGTTCCTTCCTTCCAGAGGTTTTCAGCCTCCCACATCCCGTCTCATGAGTTTTGTATTAGGCCTTTACAGCTTACCTCCTGTGTGACCCGGATTACGCCTCGATAATGGATCCTGTCTCTATCGAGATCGGTTCTTCAGTTCCTTACTGGGTTCATTACGAGGTTCCAGAGTTCTGGTTGGCAGATTGTCCAATATTTTTGTTGGGGGCTTGGCATACGTTCTGTCAGTCATGCACGCTTGAGTGGTGAGAGGCCCATACAGTTGTACTGGTTTACCTGGGGGGTAAGTTTGAGCGCCTCGGTGCGTGTTTATTCGCTCCTGCCCTTCCTTGGGATGTCGGCCTTGTTCAGCTTTACGTGCAGGTTCCCTCCCTTTCGGTTGCCCTGATAGCTGAGGACTTGTGCGCCCATGGCATTTGGCTACGGTCTTGTGTTTCTTTTCCCTTCTCAAACTGTCTTCGGACTGGCTTGAGGAGGATGTTGGGCGCTTGGGGGCCAATCCTGGGTCTGGTGCGCTGGTCTCGGTGGTTCGGGCATCGGCTGCGCTGTTGAAACTGTTTTGCGCCGATCCTACGGAAGACGGTGTCTCTGTTCTTTGCTTCTTGTCTCGCGTGCCGGCAGCCGGTGCTCGCTCAGTCTGTGGAATCCGCGTGGGTCCTGGCTCTTAGGATTTTTATGAATTTCTGTGGGGAGCCCCTACGGCTCCCTGCAGCTTATCGGGCTAATGTATGTTATGTTAGACCGGGACATTAGCTATGGAGTTCAGACCTACCAGGGACCAGCGCCAGAACCTGACACCTTCAGAGAGGTTTCAGGGAGCAATGGCCCTGGAAAACCCCATATGGTTGGGGGTTTTCCTTATCTGCCATCGACCGGGGTTAGGCACCCAGAAAGGTAGGCATAACAAAACAAACCCCACATGGTAAGAGACTACAACAAAAACCGAACAGAGGTAGAAAACTCCCTACAATCCCAAGGAAAACAATCAAACAATCACTTTACTGCCGCGCCGGTCGTCCGCACAGCCCTCCCCTCCCCGGGAGGGGGGGCCCGGACCTCACCACGCTGGCTGCCTTCAGTTCGTAAGCTAATGTCAACCGGGATAGACGCTTCTCTGGCCTCAGTTTCCTAGGCGGTGTTTGCCTTGTGTGGCGTTCACTGCCGTGTGTTGTGTTGTGCGGTGGCCAGGAGTACCTCATCAGTGCCGGGGCTACATGTGCTTAGTGGTTGACTTCCCTAAGCGCCCTGTGAGTACTGCCCTTGCGTAACAGGGTTATCTTCCCTGGGGCGTTCGGGAACCATTCCCGTAGAGGTTCTTGCTGCTCGGCATTTGCCTCGCCCTTGGCGCCAGCTGGGGCTTGGGGCCCTTGTTTGGTCCTGGGTAGGGATTGGTATTGTGCTGGTTAGAACGTCAAGGTGTTGCACAGCCTGCCACCTACGCGGCGGCCGGTTCCTGTTACCTCTGGTGACGGTGTACTTTTGCGGGGTTTTCTTTTGTTTTTATTTTCTTGCCTGGTGGGGGTCTGCATAGTGTGGCTATAGTTCCACTGGTAGTGTTTGGTGGCCCTCTGCTAGGCTCCCGTGATTGTACACGTCGCAGGGGTTTTCAGTGTTATCCTCTACCCTCTTGTTATGTTTGGGTTTCTTAACCGGTTAGCAACACCTTGCCCGGGCTTCCCGTAGTTGTTACCCCTACGGGCCCTGGAAACCCCTGTCTGGGCTCGGGAACCATTGAATGTGTCTTCCGGGTACCAACCCGTCTTGTACGGGATCGTTGGTTGCTGTGCCCTTGTCTCCCTTGTGACAGTCGCCATTTTTACCTTCGTCATGCTGCCTGTTGGGTCACTGACACCTTGACCCGGAGTCTTGCGAGAGTGTTCTCTGCTTGTTCTCCAGTACTCTCCTGATGTTATTACTGTTCAGAGTACAGGCGGCATAGTGTTGCAAGCTAGGTTAGGTTGCTGCAACATGCTAGGTTGGTTTCCCACTCGGATGCCCGGAGGCCGCCCCATTTTGGTTAGGCGCTGTTCGCCCCTTTCCCTCCCTGTTCCCGGCTCCGGACCGTCTGCGGGTTTCGGGGTCGGGGCGGGGTTTAGTTGGGGCAGAGACTCGGGCAGTTTTCGGGGGCTGCCCCATTCGGGTTGGGGACGGAGGTTTTCGAGCCTGTTCCTCCTGCCAAGGCTTCTGGGTCTTACCAGTGGCCCTTTCTTGCTGCCTTTCCCATGGACTCTTGCTTTTCTTTAAGGGCGGAGGGCTTGGAGGACGGTTCTGCCCCGGGGTCTCTGTTGCTGGTTCCCGGGGCTGTGGGGATGCCTGCTAGCAGTTCTGGGGCGGTTTGCCCCTGCCGGGGTTTTCTGCTTTTGGGCGGAGTTTTAGCCCATCCAGTCTGCTTGCTTCCCACTTTTGCTGGCGTGTTTTGTGTATCTTAGCGTCAGGCACAGCCCCTGCTGGCGGCCATTTTCGTCTGCCTGTTTCCCGGCGTGGCCACCAGGGCGGCGTTGCGGTTTGTTTACATGCGCCTGGGTGTGCGAGCGAGCGTCTGGGGTGAGTTTTTTCACCTTTTTTTCGGGTTTTTTATTCTCCTGTTGTCGTTTCTTTGCTTTTCTGGTGTTTTCTGCCCGTTCCTGTTCCTCTGGGTACGTTTGGGTGTTGATTTTACACCGGTTTCCCTTTTTCTGTTTTGGGTCTGGGCCCTTGGTTTGGGCTCAGTGTCCTTGCTGTTAGGCTTGCCCCCACCTTGTCCCTCGGTTTTCGGTCTGTTATGACCGTTTCCCAGAGGGTTCTGTCTGGGGGCTGCGCTTTGCCTTCTGTGGTGTTCTCCGCCGCAAATGTGGTGGTTTGGCCTCCCCCTGGTTCGATTCTGGGTTCCTTTGGGTTCTTTGGTTTCGTTCCAGAGGTTTCTTCCTCTTGGGCCCTTTTGTGGGTTCAGGGGGCTTTGTTTCCTCGTGTGACCCGGTTCTGCCTTCTGGGGTTCCGGGGTCTTCCTGGCTTGCAGACTGCTCTTTTTGGGTCTAGGCACATGTTGTGGTTGTGCTGGGACTTTGAGGTTTTGCTGTCGAGGTGGGCCTTTTGATGCAGTTTAGTGCCTTCTTTGCCTGGCCGGCGTGGTGCTCTCTGCCCACTGGTCGGCGACTTGTACTTTCTTTTACAATGTGTGTACTCACCTCGTTGTGCTTGCGGGGTTGAGCTTAGCTCTTTGGTCCCGCCTCTCAACTGTCATAGCCAAACCCAGAGAACTCAGCAGACGAGTCATCCGAACAGTGACCAGCCCCAAGAGCCAAGG
>WNGS01045032.1:0-11566 GCA_020271785.1 Procambarus virginalis
GGTTCAACACCACGGTCAACACCAGCACGAGCACCACCAGCACAGGCGCCAACACCACGGTCAACACCAGCACGAGCACCACCAGCACGGGTGCCAACACCGCAGTCAACACCAGCACGAGCACCACCAGCACGGGCGTCAACACCACAGTCAACACCGTCACGAGCACCACCAGCACGGGTGCCAACACCACGGTCAACACCAGCACGAGCACCACCAGCACGGGCGCAAACACCACGGTCAACACCAGCACGAGCACCACCAGCACGGGTGCCAACACCACGGTCAACACCAGCACGAGCAACCAGCACGGGCGCAAACACCACGGTCAACACCAGCACGAGCACCACCAGCACGGGTGCCAACACCACGGTCAACACCAGCACGAGCACCACCAGCACGGGTGGCCAACACCAACGGTCAACACCAGCACGAGCACCACCAACACGGGTGCCAACACCACGGTCAACACCAGCACGAGCACCACCAGCACGGGTGCCAACACCACGGTCAACACCAGCACGAGCACCACCAGCACGGGTGCCAACACCACGGTCAACACCAGCACGAGCAACACCAGCACGGGTGCCAACACCACGGTCAACACAAGCACGAGCACCACCAGCACGGGCGCCAACACCACGGTCAACACCAGCACGAGCACCACCAGCACGAGCACCACCAGCACGGGCGCCAACACCACGGTCAACACCAGCATGAGCACCACCAGCTCGAGCACCACCAGAACGGGTGCCAACACCATGGTCAACACCAGCACGAGCACCACCAGCACTTGCACCAACACCACAGTCAACACCAGCAGGAGCACCACCAGCACGGGTGCCAACACCACGGTCAACACCAGCACGAGCACCACCAGCACGGGTGCCAACACCACGGTCAACACCAGCACGAGCACCACCAGCACGGGTGCCAACACCACGGTCAACCCCAGCACGAGCACCACCAGCACGGGTGCCAACACCACGGTCAACACCAACACGAGCACCACCAGCACGGTCAACACCACAGTCAACACCAGCACGAACACTACCAGCACGGGTGCCAACACCACGGTCAACACCAGCACGAGCACCACCAGCACGGGCGCCAACACCACGGTCAACACCAGCACGAGCACCACCAGCACGGGTGCCAACACCACGGTCAACACCAGCACGAGCACCACCAGCACGTTCAACACCAGCACGAGCACCACCAGCACGGGTGCCAACACCACGGTCAGCACCAGCACAAGAACCACCAGCACAGTTGACAACACCACGGTCAACACCAGCACGAGCACCACCAGCACGGGTGCTGTCGGGGTTCGCGGGGGTAAGCAACGGTAGACTTTTGGTATCCTCTCGAGGTGGTTGCTCTGACGATGACCGTTACTCACCGTTACGCAGAAACCGTTACGCAGAAACAGAGGGAGAAACAGACAGGCAGAAACGTGGCAGGAATACGGATGGAGAGGGGGGAATACCCAAGACTGGACTCCGGATTGTCATCAAGCCTACACATACTACACCCCCCAAATAAACACAGAGACTACCACACTCCCCAGTATCACTTCCAAAACTGGACAAACCATTGCCACAACAACACACCCTGGGTCAGGGTAGAGAGGAGGGAGAACTACCAAAACCTTCCAGAAGTGACACACAATATGGACAATCATTCATATTTGCAAACATTCAAGGTTTAAAGCCAAAGTCAAGAAATAAAGTTAAGTTCATAAATGGCCTCTTATTAGAGTCAAACTCAATATTTGGGGCATTCACGGAAACTCATATAAAAGATTACATGGATGGTAAAATCTGGATTCCAAATTATAATTTATATAGATGTGATAGAAAAACTAGGTCAAATGGAGGAGTAGGTCTGTATATTAAAGAGGACCTGGTATGCACAGAACTACTAAACTCAACTAATGAGGTGGTAGAGGTACTTGGAATTAAGTTAGAGAAACTAAACCTAATTATTATTCTAATATATAAACCGCCAGATACAACGGTTGAGGAATTCACAGAGCAGATGCACAAAATAGAGAACATACTTGATAACCTAGCAAACCCAGCTCTAGATATTATCTTCTTTGGAGATTTCAATTTGCCGAGTCTAAGATGGAGAATGGCAAACACAAACATCATAGCAGGGAATGACCTGGGAAATAACCAACCACAGGTCAGAGAACTGTTGAGATTCTGTGACAAATTCTCGCTCAATTAACAGATTACAGAACCAACTAGGAACGAAAACACACTAGACTTGATATTCACAAACAATGATGAACTAATCAGAGACATCACAATCTCAGATACTTCATACTCGGACCATAAGCTCATTGAAGTGCGAACTAGCATAAATAACGGTACTAGGTCTAAGAGACCCAACAAGCGAGAAGGAATATTCAATCAATTCAATTTCAACAATAAGAGGATCGACTGGGAAAAAATAAATGTAGACCTTGCAACCATTCAATGGGAGACGGTGTTAAGCGACAAAACTCCCACACAGGGAATAGCTCAACTGACAGCTGAAGCTTACAAGGTCTGCTTGAGGCACGTGCCTATGAGGAGGGGCAGAAAGAGGACCACTCTAGAAAGAGAACGCAGACGACTGTACAGGAGAAGGAAAAAAATAACGGAAATGCTTCGGCAGACACAACTATCACAAGCAAGGAAAATAAGCCTAAGCAGGGAGATCGAAGAAATAGAACAAACGTTGAAGCGATCATATGAGTCTGAGGAAATAGAATTGGAACAGAAAGCTATACAAGAGATAAGGAAAAATCCTAAATATTTTTTCACATACGCAAAATCAAAATCCAAAACCTCGACCAGTATTGGACCGTTAATTACAAATGAGGGTACGTACACAGAGGACGACAAAGAGATTAGTGAAATTCTAAGAAGCCAGTATGAGGCTATGTTTAGCACACCAATTAACAACATGAAAGTTGATGACCCAGACAGCTTCTTTATGAATGACATTCAAGCTGCAGATAATATAACGGATATTACCACAAACTCGGAAGACTTTGAAAGAGAAATTGACAATATGCCCATGCACTCAGCCCCTGGGCCTGACTCATGGAATTCAATATTCATAAAGAAATGTAAAGTACCAGTAGCGAGAGCACTCAGCGTAATATGGAGAAAGAGCCTGGATACAGGGGAGATACCAGCAGCACTTAAATCTGCAAATATAGATCCGTTGCACAAGGGGGGGAGTAAAGCCTTGGCAAAACATTATAGGCCAGTTGCACTAACATCACACATAATAAAAGTGTTTGAAAGAGTGATTAGGAATCAAATTTCTAGTTTTATGGAAAACAATGAATTGCACAACCCAGGACAACATGGATTTAGAGCGGGAAGATCCTGTCTGTCACAGTTACTCAACCACTATGACAAAATCACAGAAGCCCTAGAAGAAAAGCAAAATGCTGATGTTGTATACACAGACTTTGCAAAGGCGTTGGACAAATGTGACCATGGGGTGATAGCTCACAAAATGAGGTCAATGGGAATAACTGGAAAAGTAGGACGCTGGATACTCAATTTCCTGTCGAACAGAACACAAAGAGTAACAGTCAATCAGATAAAATCGAGTCCAAGCGATGTTAAAAGCTCTGTACCTCAAGGTACAGTCCTTGCACCGCTACTGTTCCTTATTCTCATATCTGATATAGACAAAAATACACGTCACAGCTTCGTGTCGTCCTTTGCAGATGACACAAAAATCAGCATGAAAATTACCTCTGCTGAAGACATTGAAAAACTACAAGCAGATGTCAACAAAGTTTTCGATTGGGCAGCAGAAAATAACATGATGTTTAACAGTGATAAATTTCAGGTACTCAGGTACGGCAAAAATGAGGAGCTGAAACATAATACAGGGTACAAAACACAATCGAATCTTCCCATAGTAGAAAAACAGCATGTCAAGGATTTGGGAATAATGATGTCAGACGATCTAACGTTTAGGGAGCATAACCAAGCAAATATTGCGTCAGCCAGAAAAATGATCGGATGGATTTCGAGAACTTTCAAATCCAGGGATCCCATCACAATGGTTGTACTCTTCAAGTCACTTGTGTTGTCCCGTCTCGAGTACTGCTCAGTACTCACTTCCCCCTTCAGAGCAGGAGAGATTGCTGAAATAGAGGGAATACAGAGAACATATACGGCACGCATAGACGAGATAAAGCACCTAAATTATTGGGATCGTCTCAAAGCTCTCCAAATGTACTCCCTAGAAAGGAGACGAGAGAGATACCAAATAATATACACATGGAAAATACTGGAGGGCCAGGTCCCAAATCTGCACAGTAAAATAACAACGTACTGGAGTGAACGATATGAAAGAAAATGCAAGATTGATCCAGTGAAGGGCAGAGGTGCCATCGGCACAATCAGAGAGCACTGTATAAACATCAGAGGTCCGCGGTTGTTCAACGTCCTCCCAGCGACTATAAGAAATATTGCCGGAACAACCGTGGACATCTTCAAGAGAAAACTGGACTGTTTTCTAAGAGAAGTTCCGGACCAGCCGGGCTGTGGTGGATATGTGGGCCTGCGGGCCGCTCCAAGCAACAGCCTGGTGGACCAAGCTCTCACAAGTCGAGCCTGGCCTCAGGCCGGGCTTGGGGAGTAGAAAAACTCCCAGAACCCCATCAACCAGGTATCAACCAGGTATCACCGTAGTCCAACGGGTCTTCACTCGATCCCCTCGGCGCCACTGTATGCCTGGGAGAGTACCCCAGTCGATCTCTCAACCGGCCTCAGGTCGAAGAGTGAGTGGAGACAGATTGTTCCCTCAACCTGTGTGCCCGCCCCGGCAAGGACTCTTACACTACTTACTAAGGTCGCTTAGCAAGGTGTTTTCAGGTGTCCAGTAACACTACAGTGGTGTTGTGTAATTGTGATAATTGTTACAAGAGCAAGCTCGACTAGTTTGGTATCAGGCAAGTAATTATTTCTGTCACTCTGTCTTATTTCCTTTTTGCAGTCACAAGGTATATGGAGGGGATGATATAAACACCAAAGAGTTTTGATATTTTACTTAAAAAACAACGAGATATATATATGCATCAATAAACACATCAGAAACAAGTATAACAGCTGCTCTCTCCTCAGCAAATAATCTGGAGCACAACGGATGATAACACACGCATCACCTGTCAAATATCAGCTGGTCTGCGACCTAGTGCTCGTGGGAATGATTAGTGCTTGTTTTCTCTCTGGCGCTCCCCGTTTCTTTAACTTTTCGCGAACAGCTATATTTACCATTCACATGACATATTTATGATTCCAATAGGACGCGATACACCACCTCACTGGTCTCATGATCAATAACTTATTCTCACTGCACTCAAAGTGATATTTCTCTGTACCAAGAAGCTACTCTGTTCTTGATAATATTTACTATGCGCGCACTTAATCACTGTACTGTTCTTTGAATCTATAATTCCTCTTAAAAGGCGATATCACAAGTAATCACTTCACATATATGAGATTATTCAGTACACAGGCATATACATGGATAAATCATTAATCAATACACAGGCATATATATATATAAATCATGGTGATCAATCATAGCATTTATATATTAAAACTGGGCTCATAGCCTAGCACCAAATAACTGGTTCACTAGTAATATATAAAATGATCACAGGAAATGAATTCTAGACACAGCAACTTCCTTAGTAAATCCTGGTGCTTGCACACACCACACATAGATATATGTAAACGAATACTGTGATTGCCCTGGGTAGCCTCACCACACACTGTGCCCTCTGTGACATAGATCCAGGTGAGACTTGCTCACTACGTGAAAAATACTCTGGCAATTATATATATATAGCTAGCTAAAGGGGAAATGGGAGGGTAACTGTAAACACCTACTTCACCTATCCTATGATGAGAGTTGAGTTGCAGCTCCTGGTCCAGGCTCTTGCCTCGTACACCCTCCAGAAACACAAGCCAACGTCCCAGGATGATCGCGTCTCGCCGCTTCTGTACACTGCAGGTCTGTGCTCCTCCTCCACGTCTTTGCAGGGTCGAAGTAGGTCTCCTGGCCGTCAACTTTCCTCCCAACTACGGCAGCCAGCCTACGTCTCGGCGGTCGTTGTACGTTTCCCAATTAGTTCCTTGTCACTGCACTCCCAGTGGAACTGGCCCCGCCACTACAATGTCACTGTGAAGTTATTAGTCATCCCAGACGATACTGCTTAAGCTCCACTTGCACAGCACCTGACTTCAGAGCACTTGAAGCTCACTACACTGTCAATTCCCTCGTCGGTCTAGGTATGTCACTAGGTACGAAGGAAGACTTCTCGACGTGCTTGCATACAACTGGTGACTCGTATGGTTCCACGGGACTGTCGTCTTACTGTCAAAGCTGACAGGATCGTCGATCGCACGTCCAACCTAGTTGACAAGTCTGTCAACTAGATTCCCTCACGGTAGAATGGCCCAGCCACTAAGCTGCCTCCTATACTGGTGAACTGCCAAGGACGTCACACACGTCAATGCCCGGTCCACTTCTTGCAACGCACCTGTCCCAGAGCACTTGTTGCTCAATATTCCGTCAATTCCTTATTTGGTCCACGCCTGGGTTGAAGGAAGACCTCACAGAGTGCGTGCTGACAACAGGAGACGCTTATATCCACCGGGGCTCGGGTAATCCGTCCACTTGACAGGATTCCTCAGCGCACGTCCTACCTCGAAGACGTGCCGTGTGAGACTGATCGCGCCAACCTTTCGCTACGGCTGGACCCCCCTGCCTATGTGACGTCAAATTTGTCAAGGGAGTTTTCATTGGCTCCCAGTGCCACGTCGCTGACGGTGACCAATCTTGTGACACAGACATCACACAGTTTTGGCGGGAGAACAGATTAGCCAGCGCCATATTGGCTTCCTAAAGGGCCTATCCCACAGGCCAAAATACTCTACTTTCACGAATTTCTCGGCTCTGCGAGAACACTATACTCTCCCACATATGTTAAACTGTGGCCCGCAACGTAGAGAACGCTCGGGAATATTGGACATGACTCTTACAGCATGCATGGGAGAATTAAAAGGGGGGGAACACCGTCAGAGTGCCAACACCATGGTCAACACCAACATGAGCACCACCAGCACGGGCGCAAATACCACGATCAACACCAGCACGAGCACAATCAGCACGGGTGCCAACACCACACTCAACACCAGCACAAGCACCTCCAGCACGGGCGCCAATGTCACGAATCTTGCTAAAGATTCATTCATGTTCTCATTCATTCGTTTTAAGATTCATTCATTACTATCTTATTCTCTAATTAATATGAGAAATTGTATCTAGTATGAGAAATTTTATATTATATGATTATATAGTATAACACTGTATATTGTATGAAGTTTTGTGTTACAATGCTCATTATTTCTCCGTGGGCAGTTGCCCATTTTGGATAGTCTGTTAATAGTTAGGGAGGTGACGCCGTCCTGGTGAGCCAGTAATCCGGCAGTAGCCTGAAGGCGGTGGTCGAGGGTAAACATGGGTTAAGATCAGTCCTTGGTGTTGGATATTTTTAGTTATTTCTCTGGTTAGATGGTTATTCCCTTTTACGTATTCATGTTCTGGTGATATTGCTCATGCCTCACAAAGAAGTTTTATGTTAATGTTAATGCAAGTTAAAGAATGTTTCTGTTTTTCTTACGTACTATTTAATTGTTATGTTTTGTCCCCCTTAGCACAAATATATTGTTCACTTTTTTTATACAGTGACTTTTGATACCCCTAGACGTTTGTGGCAAGGCCGATTTAATATTACTTTAACACTGCTGGGTGAAGAACCATATATAGACTCAAGGGTGGTGACATATGGGGGCCTGTCCGGGATAGTGCTTATTTGATGTTTAGACCATAATTCCCTGTACTGTTGCACAATTAACAATGCTAATGATTAATAGCAATTGCCTTCCTAGGTTCTGTGATTGTCTAGTGATACCTAATCAAGCCTGTGAACGGATAATTGTCCAATCTGAGCTGCCGTGAAACCTTTTTACGATTTGAGGTAAGTGTTCAGCTTGTGTCAGGGGCCAAGCATATATTTCAGTGTTGTTCAAAATAAGTTGTGATTATTGAGCCCACCATGGAGGATCAGGTTGTTGAGCTGGTAGAGCAGCCACATCTTGGTAAAATTAAGGACTTAACGAAGTCTGGTTTGTTATTGCTGGCTGATAAATTGAATATAGCAGTTTCCAGAAAAATGTTGAAAGCTCAAGTGTTAAGAGTTATTGTCACACACTTGGTGGAGGAAGAGAGACTTGACGAGGAGAGTTTGGAAGAGTTGGAAGAAGAGTCAAGTGACCAGGTGGCAATTTTAAAGTTGGAGATGGAGACTAAATTAGAAATGGCTAGGCTGGAAGCAGATAAGGAGAGGTTGGACGCTCAGTTACAACTAGCCAAGCAACAGACTAAACAGTTAGAAATTCGGCAGAGTATGGCTGAAAATAATAACAGATTGGAACAGCAGAGGATTGCGGCAGGTTTGGGTAACACTAGTAATAATCCAGAGAGTACAAATAGTTTTTTTAAGTACAGTAAACATGTAGATTTGCCTAAGTTTAATGAAGAAGATCCAGAAATATTTTTCTTGCATTTTGAGAAATTAGCCGTCAGCATGAACTGGCCTTTTGATCAATGGGTTAGCATTTTACAAGGACAATTGAAGGGTAAAGCTCAAGAGGTATTTGCTTCTTTGCCTATTGAGAATTCTTTCGATTTTACATTTGTTCAGCAAAGTATTTTAAATGCCTACCAGCAGATCCCAGAGGCACATAGAATAAAATTCAGAAGTTTAAAAAGAGCACATAACCAGACTATTTCTGACTTTGTATGAGTAAAATTAAATCACTTTAACAGATGGTTAAAAGCACTTAAGATTACAGAGTTTGAGACTTTGAGAGACCTCATAGTACTTGAGGAAGTAGTGGGATGTCTACCAGAGAAATTAATTAGCCTTGTTTATGGCTGAAAATAAACAAACCACTGATCTTAATAAATTAGCCAAGCTAACTGATGAGCATGAACTACTTACTAAAGTGCCTTTTAGAGCACCCCTTAATCATTTCAAGGCTAAATCTAATCATTATGATTTCCAGACTCAACCAGCTACTTCACCTTCTCCCCTTAACCCTTCTCCTGTAAAGCCTAAATTTGAGAAACAACCGACAGACAGGGTTGTCAACCGCAATTAATGTAGTGAATAAGCCTGCAGTGGGTACGGCTATTCCGACCACTAGCAGGTATTGCACGCATTGCAGGAGAAGAGGTCATGTGGTAAATTCATGTTATGCTTTGCACCCAGAGTTGAGACCAACTGGTCTAATTATGAGTAGGGGTTTGCAAAGCAGTAATGCCAATGTTGCTTCAGTCATGCCCAAGTGGATGACTAATTTTGATTCATACCTACATTCGGGAACCCTATTATGTACTAGTGGAACCTGGAAACCAGTTCAGTTGTTATGAGACACTGGTGCTTCCCAGTCTGTAATTTCTCGCCGTGTACTTACTGATGTTAGCACAGAAGACACTGGAGAGGTAGTGTTATTGCAGGGACTTGGAGGGCATATCCAGAGTGTACCACTAATCAAGGTTAACCTGAATTCTTCCATTACACCAGGTTGGTGCACTGTAGCAGTCAGTGAGCAGTTGCCCATTCCTGGGACTGATATAATTGTAGGTAATGATTTTGACAATGGTCAATTTAGTGGGATCGATTATCCTGTTATGTATACTAAACCTAATGCAGTACTGGCTCAACCAGATGAGGATGATGGTGTCATTTCAACCTGTCCTCTTAAAAAGAACGTCAACATTTGCCGTTTGACTCTACGGCTGTATTTCAACGTTATTTTGTGTAAAACTACGTCTATTATCGCTTCCATGGACTATCTCTTGTTATACAATGAAATACCACACTTTTATTATTCTATAACTCACTGACTATGCTCTGATATTTGTTCTTCAAGTAAAAATATATATATTTTTGCCTTAATTAGGCCATAATCCATAAAATTCCAGCCTATCGATCTTTATATTTAGGAAAACATCTAATAAATTTGGAAATGAATTTTTCGTTCGCCGACAGTTGCCTGTTACTATTTAACCCTTTATGCTTTAAATGTCGCTTGTCATTGTGACTTTCCCAAGATTTATATAGGTTTTGTAGTAGCATTTAGTCAGACTACAGTAATTTAACTAATGGGAAACCTCTATAGTCGTCGTAAATTAATAATAATCATTTATCAAATAATAAATTAGCAAACATATACAACATTTTATGTTACGACGTTTCGGGTAGGCCGTTCCGTTTGTTTCAACCCAATGGTTCAAAATACACAATACTTTTAATATATAAGTGACTAAGTATGCTCTAATATATGGTCCTCAATGAAAATTATCGTTTTTTTTTTTTGTTAATTTGTCCATAATGAATAAGATTCCTTTTGTTGATCTTTATATTAAGAAAAACATCTAAACAAATTGGTATTGTGTTTTCGTTCAGATAAAGTTCCAGATACTATTTCCTAGTTATCAATTAATGTAGGTGGTTATTTTAATTCGTGGCTACCAGGGGCTTTCTCCCATTATACAATATAAATGTACTCACTAACTATTCTCTGGTATCTGTTCTTCAAGTAAAATTACCTATGTTTTTGCTTAATTATCCATAATTCATAAAATCCTTCAGGTCGATCTTTATATTTAGGAAAACATCTAATCAATTTCGAATTTAATTTTTGTTCACCTACAGTTACCAGCTACTATTTCATTGTTATTTTTATGTCGCTGGTCATTACCATTTTCCAAGAATTTAAACAGCTAAACATCAAGTAGCATCTTGTTGGAGTACGGAATTTACCTATGGAGAACCTCGATAGCTGCCGAAATTATTAATGAATATTAATTCTGGAGAATAACAACAAACCATCTGTATTCATGCAGACATAGATCAAGCATGATCTGCTACCAGACTTTTTAGCCAAATATCCGCAGGTTTCTAACGTAATAGGTAAATAACGATGTGATTGTAACCGGGGATCCACGAACTGCCCACTGGATGGGAGGCTGGGTGCAGGACAAACATATATTTGTGACACTATGCTCCTCCACTATGTAGTTGCTTAATTTAGAAACCTGTACTTGAGGTCGATCTCGAACCCATTGTTGATGTGCAAGACTTCATAATGATTTTTGTAACTAGCTTCATCAAGATTGTACACTGGCCTTGAGCTAAATGAATGTTGGGGGTTCGAGGTCCCTGAGCCCATTATGTGCCTCTGTAACCCTTTCCACTACCGCACCCACAATGAGAGGGTATGGGTGCATAATAATGAACTAAACTAAAAAAAAAAACTAACATACTAGTCAGGACTCATACATTAAAATAGTGTGATTTTATAAACAATTCGTCGTGTGGTAAACCGCAGAGAAACCGCCTGACCCGACGAACACGTAACCATAAAGACTGGTATATAATTCATTATTTAAATTCCATAAATAA
>WNGS01045039.1:4433-23233 GCA_020271785.1 Procambarus virginalis
CTGGCCCTGTGGGTAGGCCCTGCCACCCTCCGCTGGCCCTGTGGGTAGGCCTGCCACCCTCCGCTGGTCCTGTGGGTAGACCCCGCACCCCTCCGCTGGCCCCTGTGGTAGACCCGCCACCCTCCGCTGGCCCTGTGGGTAGGCCTGCCACCCTCCGCTGGCCCTGTGGGTAGACACCGCCACCCTCCGTGGCCCTGGGGTAGCCGCCAGCCCTCCGCTGGCCCTGTGGGTAGGGCCTGGTCACCCTCCGCTGGCCCGTTGGGTAGACCCCGCTCACTCCGGCTGGTCCTGTGGGTAGACCCGCTACCCTCCTCTGGCCCTGTGGGTAGACCAGCCACCCTCCGCTGGCCTTTGGGTAACCCGCCACCCTACGCTGGCCCTTGTGTGGTATGACCGCCACCCTCGCTGGGCCCTGTGGGTAGACCCGCCACCCTCCGCTGGCCCTGTGGGTAGACCCGCCACCCTCCGCTGGCCCTGTGGGTAGGCCTGCTACCCTCCGCTGGCCCTGTGGGTAGACCCGCCACCCTCCGCTGGTCCTGTGGGTAGACCCGCTACCCTCCTCTGGCCCTGTGGGTAGACCCGCACCCTCCGCTGGCCCTGTGGGTAGACCCGCCACCCTCCGCTGGCCCTGTGGGTAGACCCGCCACCCTCAGCTGGCCCTGTGGGTAAGGCCGTTATATTTGCTATTAAAAGTATGGAGAGAAGGTAGCATGTGACTGTGTACGGGTGAGCAACTTTGTAAATTTGCATAAGAAACTCGAACTTCCTATTATTTTCATTAAATTAATTTATTAAAAGTTATGTCAAGAATCAGACCCGTGTTTTCCCGAAGAATTGTCTGAACTGCTGCACCTTGTCTTGCCGGTCTGTGAAGAAGGAAGGAAGGAATTGTCAAGGGAAAGCGCCAAGCCATTACGACTATATAGCACTGGGAAGGGGTCAGGATAAGGATTTGGGATGGGACGGGGGAAAGGAATGGTGCCCCAACCACTTGGACGGTCGGGGATTGAACGCCGACTTGCATGAAGCGAGACCGTCGCTCTACCGTCCAGCCCAAGTGGTTGGGTCTGTGAACAAGAGTTTCGGAAGTTTGGTTCACCCTGTAGGGTGGTGTCTGGACCCTCGTCCCCGGAACCAGTATTGTGTACCCACTACCTCCTATGTTTAGTACTTAAACTCGAAATATATTTGTTGACTTGTATATAAAATGTGTCTGGTGTGGGTGGTTGGTATGTGGGCAGCGGTAAACTTGGAGTTGGCGAAGACACAAATTATTGTGAGATGATGTTTATGAGTTGAAATTAGGGCGGTAATAATGCGAATATGAGCTGTTGTTCCTGGCTGCCTTGGCCAAAACAGTCTTCATTATCTCGGACATTTGGAATAAGTGAATGTAGGAGGGAGATTTCCGCAGACTTTCTGGAATTGTTTAACTTCGGTAGCGTCCCCGCGGCCCGGTCGTCGACCAGGCCTCCCTTTTTGTTACACACACTCCCAGGAAGCAGCCCATAGCAGCTAACTCCCAGGTACCTATTTACTGCTAGGTAACAGGGGGCATCAGGGTGAAAGAAACATTTTGCCCATTTGTCTCCGCCTCCACCGGGGATCGAACCCGGAACCTCAGGACTACGAATCCGAAGCGCTGTCAACCCAGCTGTCGATCCCAGTAAGCCAGGATGAACGATGACATGAACACAAGCGGTCATGTCATCATGCCTACACCTGTCATGTCATCATGCCTACACCTGTCATGTCATCATGCCTACACCTGTCATGTCATCATGCCTACACCTGTCATGTCATCATGCCTACACCTGTCATGTCATCATGCCTACACCTGTCATGCCATCACGCCAACACCTGTCATGCCATCACGCCAACACCTGTCATGCCATCACGCCAACACCTGTCATGCCATCACGCCAACACCTGTCATGCCATCACGCCAACGCCTGTCATGCCATCACGCCAACGCCTGTCATGCCATCACGCCAACGCCTGTCATGCCATCACGCCAACACCTGTCATGCCATCACGCCAACACCTGTCATGCCATCACGCCAACACCTGTCATGCCATCACGCCAACACCTGTCATGCCATCACGCCAACACCTGTCATGCCATCACGCCAACACCTGTCATGCCATCACGCCAACACCTGTCATGTCATCATGCCTACACCCGTCATGTCATCATGCCTACACCTGTCATGTCATCACGCCAACACCTGTCATGCCATCACGCCAACACCTGTCATGCCATCACGCCAACACCTGCCCTACTATACAGTTACAGGTGTTTTCTGGCATGAGAGACGAACAGTGGTCGCAGTATTGATTCTGGTAACTCTTAATTATTGTCTAATCTGGAACTGCGTCAAGGAGTCGAATTGGGAAATCGATGTTTAAGGAATCTTATCATCGGCTTTCAGTAAGCCTCAAGGTCACTTTTTTATGGTTTATTGGTTATCTAATCCATGATCACTGGACGTGTTTTACAGCATCGAGGTTATGTTGATCACTTACTGCTTAAGGTGGTGGAGGTCGACCTCTTGCCAAGGTCAATGGCGGGGGGGGGGTTCAAGTGATGTATCTTGTGAGGTGTTAACTCTAAGCTTGGGGGTATAGTCTTATTTTTCACATAGAACTTGATCTATATACCAGTGTGAGTTGAGTGGAAAAGAAATGTGTGATGGTCGTGTGTATGCATGTTCACATTGGTGTGTGTGTGTGTGTGGTGTGTGGTGTGTGTGTGTGTGTGTGTGTGTGTGTGTGTGTGTGTGTGGTGTGTGTGTGTGTGTGTGTGTGTGGTGTGTGTGTGTGTGTGTGTGTGTGTGTGTGGTGTGTGGTGTGGTGTGTGTGTGTGTGTGTGTGTGTGTGTGTGGTGTGTGTGTGTGTGTGTGTGTGTGTGTGTGTGATGCTGCAGGCGAGGTCGGACGCATGCGCGGTGGGAAGAACAATGACTTGTTTAGGCCGAAGATATGAAGCCAGACAGGTGAGAGTCCATGCTTGTGGTGGTTGGGGGTGACACGTATGGCGTGTAAGGGCATGACAGGTGTGGGGTAGACATTCATGGGTAGATATAGCAGAGTTGGAGTAGTTGTTGTTCCTCTGGCAGGTGTGTGGTAGGGCTCCATGCTGCCTAACGTCACCATTCCCCTCCCAGCTACCAAGCTGGTCACTCCAGCACACCAAGAATCAGAATTCATTCCGCCCACGCTCTCATACCATCCGGAATATCGAACCCTTGATACACTTAAACACATACACCTCGAGTCCATGACAACTTAGCAAGTCACATTCAAAACATTCCTTGGCATCCAGGATGGCACTACATGAAGGTTCGAAGAGAAGGGGTGTCAGGTGGTGGCGGGGGTAGGGAGTGGGTGTCAGTCCTGCACCGCTGCCTGACACAACAGAGTTTGGTGGGTGGTGGCGGCCAAGGCAAGTCCTCATCACTGCCTACCTCTCACACACCTCTAGTGGGATGCCTCATGTTTGCTATTCATGTGAGCACTTCTGCTTCCTTCTCCCCCAAGTAAGTTGCCAAACTGACATTGTTCTGCAAGGTAAACATTGAATCCTCGCCGTTTTCTATAATAGATCATACCTTTCCTCCGTCCCATCCCAAATCCTTATCCTGACCCCTTCCCAGTGCTATATAGTCGTAATGGCTTGGCGCTTTCCCTTGATAATTCCTTCCTTCCTTCTCACGTGTTTTCAAAACGAAACTTGAAGCGCACTGAGTAACATAAAGCCATAGAGCAGTAGATACTAGAGCAGACCTAGAGGCAGGGCTCTAGTGGAAACTCGTCGTGTATAAGGTGGGGAAGTTTGTGTCGCACGAAGGGTCTTCTGCCAGGCCTTCCGCTCAGTAATGACAATTTATAACGCGAGCTTTACCTCCACAAGGCTGAGCAAGGGAGACGTTTTAGGACACCGGATCGGCTCACATGCCATTGGCTCTCATTCACTGACTCGTGAAACATTTCCAGTGTTCTACAGTGTTCTCCGCTGGGTTTATCCCTCATGAACATATAATGTTACATATATTCAATGGTGTTGTAGTAAGAATGTGGTGAGAGAGAATATAGTGAGACTAATGGCAAGACTGTGGCGAGATGTTAGCACTGATGGCGCGCTGGGTGCATCAATAGTTCTTGGCGCCTGTTAGTGTTCATTACCAGCACAAGAACCTCACCTCACGGACCATTGTCAGTGCCGTTGTGTACGATGATAAAGGGTCTCGATAAGAGTTCATTGACCCTTCGTGCTACTGAATGTGTGTGTGTGTGTGTGTGTGTGTGTGTGTGTGTGTGTGTGTGTGTGTGTGTGTGTGTGTGGTGTGTGTGTGTGTTGTGCACACATCACTAGATCTTCATTGTTGCTTATGGTGAAGATGTTAAGATGGTGAGGATGGTGGGGTGGGGAGAGGCAATTATTGGTTTATGTAAAGTGGCTCCTTGGTCACCTGGTCCCTCACACTGCTGTTTTGTTGTGTTCCACCAACCCGTCCTCGCAAATTCGTATAGTCAATATTGACTTATTAGTTACGTGCATAGGTGACATACTAAACATAATAGTTTCCCTTGAAAAGGTTCATAGAAAACACCGACCTTACCTAACCTACTTAGTATGTTAAAATAAGCATCTTATAGCTTCGTAATTACAATTGTTACTTAACCTATTATAGCTATAGGTTAGGTAATAATTGTAATTACGAAGCAATAAGATGCTTATCTTAACATACTAAGTAGGTTAGGTAAGGTCGGTGTTTTCTATAAACCTTTTCAAGGGAAACTATTATGTTAAGTATGTCACCTATGCACTTATTTAATAAGTCAATATTGACTATACGAATTTGCGAGGACGGGTTGGTTCCACACCTCACACTGCTCTCTTGTGAGCAAGAGAGCAGTGTGAGGTGTGGAAATTCATGAGACAACAGGAGTTCAGAGCCTTCAAATGCAATTTGTTTGGAAACATTGATGTTTCAATTACTAAAAAATTCTCTTCAAGATTTACTAAATTCACGTCATTAGAAGAATCTGCATAATTCATAAAGTGCAGAGAGTGCAACATTAGACAAATTTAAATAGTAAATGTTGCACTAGATTGATTTTAGTAATAATGAGATGTAATTTCCTAAAGTGGAGATTTTGACCTCAGTTTGGACGCAACAAATGTATTGCCTTAAAAGGCCAATTATAATATATTGAGATGGATGGGTTAGTGACTGGGTTAACAAATATATCAGAGAACGAGGTTCTGAATTTATAGAATGGCATTTCCAAAAGAATGTGGAGTGTCTAAAACGTTTTATATAATATAGACAGTCTCCGTGGTGTAGTGGTAAGACACTCGCCTGGCGTTCCGCGAGCGCTATGTCATGGGTTCGTATCCTGGCCGGGGAGGATTTACTGGGCGCAATTCCTTAACTGTAGCCTCTGTTTAACTCAACAGTAAAATGTGTACTTGGTTGTAACAACGATTCTTCGCGGCGGGGATCGTATTCCAGGGACCTGCCCGAAACGCTACGCGAACTAGTGGCTCTACAAGAATGTAACAACTCTCGTATATATCTCAAAAAAAAAAAAAATAATACCAGAATTAATAGTATTTTATCAACATAATCGTGCGAGTCATTGTGTTTTGCTGTTAATGTTTGTCAAGTGTAAATATAGGGTTTAACTTGTTGATAACACTAATGCCATGTGACTAGCTCTCAAAACACCCAAATACAAGTCCGATATATAATAGTCCATCCTCGGTTGTAGCTAAGTTAGTAAACATGAAGAGAGAAGAGAACTCTGAATCCTCTACCCTGAGAGAGAATCCATACAACACTGAAATCATTATTTTAATTTCTGTTAGAATTCTTGGACAAATCCCACCTACCCACCAGGGAGCCGGTCGGCCGAGCGGACAGCACGCTGGACTTGTGATCCTGTGGTCCTGGGTTCGATCCCAGACGCCGGCGAGAAACAATGGGCAGAGTTTCTTTCACCCTATGCCCCTGTTACCTAGCAGTAAAATAGGTACCTGGGTGTTAGTCAGTTGTCACGGGCTGCTTCCTGGGGGTGGAGGCCTGGTCGAGGACCGGGCCGCGGGGACACTAAAAGCCCCGAAATCATCTCAAGATAACCTCAAGAGGAGAAGATACCCACCTCCCTCTTCCCGCCCGCTGCACACACAACCTCAAAACCGTGCATATCGATGGTCAACATACCTCAAAATGACTACGAAAATCGCAAATGAACTCAGAATCAGAACTCAGAAATGAACTCAGAAGATCCAAGTTGATCACCCCCTTCTCCTGTTTTATTTCCGTTTAAACTTAGCCCATGCTTCGACAAGAAGCAATGTACATCTTCAAGAGAGAACTAGATAATTATCTTCAAGAAGTGCCGGACTAACCGGGCTGTGGTGGATAAGTGGGCCTGCTCCGGGCCGCTCCAAGCAGCAGCCTAGTGGACCAAGTTCTCACAAGTCAAGCCTGGCCTCGGGCCGGGCTTGGGGAGTAGAACAACTCCGAGTACCACCCCTGTAGGTGTTCCACCTACACCCCTGTAGGTGTATCTCCCTGTAATATTATCTCCCCGCGCCACCCATCGCTGTAACCCAAGACCAGATGAACCTCTCTTCATATATTGACTTTTTCCTAATTACGCGAATCCTGGATGACAGACAAACAAGAAATCTTGGCTCTGATTTGAGCCGTATTGGACTCAGGATATTAGGCTTCCCCGAGGAAAAACATGGAGTATGAAATATTGAATGGTTTATATATATATATATATATAGTAGACCCGCTATCCCTCCGCTGGCCCTGTGGGTAGGCTGCGACCACCTTCGCTGGCTCCCTGTGGGTGAGGTCCTGCTACCCTCCGCTGAGCCCTGTGGTAGGCACGCTACCCTCCGCTGTGCCCTGTGGTAGACCCGCCACCCTCCGCTGGCCATGTGGGTAGGCCCTGCCACGACACCTCGTCGCTGCCCTGTGGGGTAGACCCGCTAACCCCTCCGCTGGCCCTTGTGGTACGACCGCTTATACCCTCCGCTGGCACCGTGGGTAGACCCGCTACCCTCCTCTGGCCCTGTGGGTAGTGCCTTCTACCCTCCGCTGGTCCGGTGGGTAGGCCTGCTACCCTCCGATGGCCCTGTGGGTAGGCCAGCTACACCTCCGCTGGCCCTGTGGGTAGACCCGCAACCTGGTGGGGGTAGGACCGCCACCAGCTCCGCTGGCCCTTGTTGGTAGTTCCTGCCGACCCTCGCCTGGCCCTGTGGGTAGACCCGCCTCCCTCCGCTGGCCCTGTGGGTAGACCCGCCTCCCTCCGCTGGCCCTGTGGGTAGACCCGCTACACTCCGCTGGGCCCTGTGTGTAGACCCGCTCCCTCCGCTGGCCCCTGTGGGTAGGACCTCGGCTTACACCCCCGCTGGCCCTGTGGGTAGACCCGCTACTCCGTCCGCTGGCCCTAGTGGGGTAGGACCCCCTCCGCTGCCCTGTTAGCCCTGCTACCCTCCCGCTGGCCCTGTTGGGTAGGCCTGCCACCCTTCCGCGTTGGACCTGTGGGTAGGCCTGCTACCCTTCCGCTGGCCCTGTGGGTAGGCCTGCCACCCTCCGCTGGCCCGGTGGGTAGGCCCCGCCACCTCTCCGCTGGCCCTGTGGGTAGGCCTGCCACCCTCCGCTGGCCTCGTGGGTATGGCCTGCTATCCCCCCGCTGGCCCTGTGGGTAGACCCGCGCCTCCCTCCGCTGGCCCTGTGGGGAGGCCTGCCACCCTGAATGCTCCGCTGGCCCTGTGGGTAGGCCTTGCCACCCTCCGGCTGGCCCTGGGGGTAGACCCGCCACCCTCTGCTGGCACCCCCCGGGTGGGTAGGCCTGCCACCCTCCGCTGGCCCTGTGGGGAGGCTGTCTACCCTCTCGGCTGGCCCTGTGGTAGGCCTTGACCACCCTCCGCTGGCCCTGTAGGTAAGGCCGTTATATTTGCTAATAAAAGTATGGAGGAAGGTAGCATGTGACTGTGTGTACGGGGGCAACTTTTAAATTGCATAAGAAGACTCTAACTTCCATTATTTCATCAAATTAAGTATTTCAAGTTATGTCAAGAATCAGACCCGTGTTTTCCCGAAGAATTGTCTGAACTGCTGCACCTTGTCTTGCCGGGGTCGTGATCGGAAGGAAGGAATTGTCCAGGGTAAAGGCGCCAAGCCTTAAGACTATAATTCACTGGGGAGGGTCAGATAAGATTTGGGAGGGGAAAACGGGGGAAAGGATGGTGCCATCCCAAACACTTGGCTGCTCGGGGATTGAACGCCGATTCATTAATCGAGACCGGTCGCTCTACCGTCCAGCCCAAGTTGGTTGGGTCTGTTAACAATGAGTTTCGGAAGTTTGTTTCACCCTGTAGGTGGTGTCCTGGTACCCTCGCCCCGGAACCTCTTCATGTGGTGTACCCACTACCTCCTATGTTTAGTACTTAAACTCGAAATATGTTTGTTGACATTGTTATATTAATGGTGTTCTGTTGTGGGTGTGGTATGTGGTCAGCGGTAACCTTGTGTTTGGCGAGACACAATCATGTGAATGATGTTTATGAGTTGAAATTAGGGCGGTAATAATGAGAATATGGAGCTGTTGTTCCTGCTGCCTTGGGCCAAAACAGTCCTATCATTATCTCGGAAATTTGAATAAGTGAATGTATGAGGGTATTTCCGCAGAGCTTTTCTGAATTGTTTTAACTTCGGTCATGGCCCTGTATGACTCACCACCCTGCTGGGTGTTCTTTGAGATGATTTCGTGCTTAGCGTCTCCCGCGCGGCCCGTCGTGGGTCTACAGGCCATCTCCTTTTTGTTACACACTACTATCTCCAAGTAATCAGCCCATAGCAGCTGACTCACATGTACCTATTTACGCTGCTAGGTAACAGGGGGCATCAGGGTGAAAAACACTTGTGCCCATTTTCTCTCGCCTCACGGCGTTGGGATTCAACCCGGAGCCCAAGACTACGAATTTCCGAGCGTGTGCTGTCCACCCGAGGTGCGATCCAGTTCAAAAGCCAGGATGAACGATGACATGAACACAAGCGGTCATGTCATCATGCTACACCTGTCCAGTCTCATGCCTACCTTCATGTCATCAATGCCTACACCTTTCATGTCATCATGCCTACACGCCTCATGTCAGCATGCCACCCTTATCAGCCATCATAGCCTACACCACTTCATGTCCCTTCATGCATACACCATGTCATGTTCATACATGCCTACACCTTCATATGGGGCATGCCTACCCTGGCCCAGTACACATAACCCTAAATCCTGCTCATGACTCATCAATGCCTACACACTGTTCATGTCAGCATGACCTTACACCTGTCAATGTCATCATGCCACACCTGTCTGTCATCTATGCTTACGAACCACTGACACGCCATCATGCCTACCCTGTCATCGTCATCATGCCGGAACCTGTCATGATCGCAACTAACACCTGTCAGGTCCCTCATACCTACACCTTTGCATCATCATGCCTACACCTGTCATGTCATCATGCCGACAAACCTGTCATGTCATCATGCTACACACTGTCATGTCTCAGGCCTACACCTCTGTCATCTGCCTAACGGTCATGTCCATCATGTCGACACCCTGTCCTGTCATCATGCCTACACCGGTCGGCCATCATGCCTCCACCGTGTCAGGCCATCATGCCTACAAATGTCAGGTCTCAATGCCTACACCTAGGCATGTATCCGGCACTACGACCTGTCTGTAGCATCATTGCCTACACTGTCATGTCAGCATGCTACACCGTGCAGTCAACATGCCCTACACCATGTCCTGTCTCATGCCTACACTGCTTCATGTCATCATGCCTACACCTTCGGCAACCATCAACTGCCTAAACACTGTCAGCATCATGCTACACCTGTCATGTCAGCATGCTACATTCAGGGCCATCATGCCTACACCTGTCATGTACATCATGCCTACACCTGTCATGTCATCATGCCTCCACTAACACCCCGCATGTAATCATGCCCACACCTGTCATGCCATCACGCCAACACCTGTCATGCCATCACGCCAACACCTGTCATGTCATCTCCATCACGCCAACACCTGTCATGCCATCACGCCAACACCTGTCATGCCATCACGCCAACACCTGTCATGCCATCACGCCAACACCTGTCATGCCATCACGCCAACACCTGTCCTACTATACAGTTTACTGTGTCGATACTGGCATGAGAACGAACATCTTCGCAGTATCGAGTACTGTAACGCTATTAAATTATTGTCTAAATCTGAAACTGCAGCAATCCAATTAGTCTACTTGCAAAAATCGATGTATTAAAGGAATCTTATCATCAGGTCCGTCAGTAAGAGCATCAAACGTCACTTTTTATGGTTATTGATATCTAATCCATGATCACTGGACGTGATTTACAGCATCATCTGAGTGTATGTTGTCAAATCACGTACTGCGTAAGGTGGGTGGAGGTCGACCTCTTGCCGAGGACCAATAGGCGGGGGGGTATCAATGATGTATCGTGTGACAGGGGTTACTCTAGCTTGGGGTATAGGTCTTATTTTCTCATAGAAACTTGATACCTATATACCGTGTGAGTTGGTGAGAAAAGAAACATTGTGTGATGTCTGTGTATCATGTTCACATTGGATCTGGTGTGTGTGTGTGTGTGTGTGTGTGTGTTGTGTGTTGTGTGTGTGTGGTGGTGTGTGTTGGTGTGTGTGTGTGTGTGTGTTTGTGTTGTGTGGTTGTGTGGGCGTGTGTGTGTGTTGTGTGTGTGTGTTGGTTTGTGTGTTTTGGTGGTGTGTGTAGGTGTGTGTGTTGGTGTGTGTGTGTTTGTTGTTTTGGTGTGTGTTGTGTGTTGTTGGGTGTGTCGGTGTGTGTGTGTGTGTGTGTGTGTGTGTGGTGTGTGTGGTGTGTTTGTGTGTGTGTTTTTGTGTGTGTGTGTGTGTGTGTGTGTGTGTGGTGTGGGGGCGGGAGGAGGAGGACGAGCGGCGCGGGAGAAGAACAATGACTTGTTAGGCCGAAGATATGAGCCAGACAGGTGAGAGTCCATGCTTGTGGTGTGTGGGGGGTGACGTATGGCGTGTGAAGGGCATGACAGGTGGGGGTAGAACATTCAGGGTAGAATATAGCAGAGTGTGAGTAGTTGTTCGTCCTCTGGCAGGTGTGTGGTAGGAGCTCCATGCCTGCCTAACGTCACCATTCCCCTCCCACGCTCCAAGCTGGTCACTCAGCACCACCACAGAATCAGAATTCCATTCCGCCCACCCGCTCTCATACCATCCCGGAATATCGAACCCTTGATATCACTTAAACACATACACCTCGAGTCCATGACAACTTAGCAAGTCACAGACATTCAAACATTCCTTGGCATCCAGGATGGCACTACATGAAGGTCGAAAGAGGGTGACGGATGGTGGGGGGCGGGGGTAGGGAGTGGGTGTCAGTCCTGCACCGTGCCTGCACAACACAGAGTTTGGTGGTGGGGTGGCGGCCAAGGCAAGTCCTCATCACTGCCTCACTCTCACACACCTCTAGTGGGATGCCTCATGTTTGCTATTCATGTGAGCACTTCTGCTTCCTTCTCCCCCAAGTAAGTTGCCAAACTGACATTGTTCTGCAAGGTAAACATTGAATCCTCGCCGTTTTCTATAATAGATCATACCTTCCTCCCGTCCCATCCCAATCCTTATCCTGACCCCTTCCCAGTGCTATATAGTCGTAATGCTTGGCGCTTCCCTTGATAATTCCTTCCTTCTTCTCACGTGTTTTCAAAACGAAACTTGAAGCGACTGAGTAACATAAAGCCATAGAGCAGTAGATACTAGAGCGAGGGCTAGAGGCGAGGCTCTAGTGGAAACTCGTCGTGTATAAGGTGGGGAAGTTTGTGTCGCACGAGGGTCTTCTGCCAGGCCTTCCGCTCAGTAATGCAAAATTTATAACGCGAGCTTTACCCCACCCACAAGGCTGAGCAAGGGAGAGTTTAGGACACGGATCGGCTCACATGCCATTGGCTCTCATTCACTGACTCGTGAAACATTTCCAGTGTTCTACAGTGTTCTCCGCTGGGTTTATCCCTCATGAACATATAATGTTACATATATTCAATGGTGTTGTAGTAAGAATGTGGTGAGAGAGAATATAGTGAGACTAATGGCAAGACTGTGGCGAGATGTAGCACTGATGGCTCGCTGGGTCATCAATAGTTCTTGGCGCCTGTTAGTGTTCATTACCAGCACAAGAACCTCACCTCACGGACCATTGTCAGTGCCGTTGTGTACGACGATAAAGGGTCTGATAAGAGTTCATTGACCCTTTCGTGCTACTGAATTGTTGTGTGTGTGTGTGTGTGTGTGTCGTGTGTGTGTGGTGTGTGTGTGTGTGTGTGCTGTTGTGACACCTCACTAGATCTTCATTGTTGCTTATGGTGTAGATGGTGAGGATGGTGGGTGGGGAGAGGCAATTATTGGTTATGTAAAGTGGCTCCTTGGTCACCTGGTCCCTCACACTGCTGTTTTGTTGTGATACGGTTGACCTTTAACGAAACCAATAAACAGTGTGAATTCTCTTTGCTGCTGGCTTATGACGTCGCTTGGACCAACACCTAAACTTAAAACCACAAAATATTGTCGTGAAGACAAAGCTGTCATGTGTGAAATAAAATAAAAGGGTTTTGTTATTGTTATGGATACAATGTAACCGGTGCCAGGGGTCACTGTGGGTGCCAGGGGTCACTGTGGGTGCCAGAGGTCACTGTGGGTGCCAGAGGTCACTGTGGGTGCCAGAGGTGACTGTGGGTGCCAGAGGTCACTGTGGGTGCCAGAGGTCACTGTGGGTGCCAGGGTCACTGTGGGTGCCAGAGGTCACTGTGGGTGCCAGAGGTCACTGGGTGCCAGAGGTCACGTGACCCCGCGGTGCCAGTATGAGCGATATGTGGGTAAGGTTATCAGGTGTGTGGGGTGAGTACTTGCCATCAGTGACTATACGGGGGAGGTCTAGCTCTGCATCCCCGGCTCCTGGGCCTCAATGTAACTGTTGGGTTATATTTTGAACTCTTCTGGCGTTCCAATTGTTGGTCGAATCTGGCCTTAAACTCGTGGCTGGAGGCGGCTTTCATAACTGTTCTTACAGTGTACTCCACTTGTTGATCGCCAGTATTGGGTGATTTTATTTCTGAATTCTTATTGAATTTACTTACTGAATTCTACCATACATTTCTTCCCCCTCCAGGAGTTTGGCATTATCCTCCTCAATCTTTTTTTGGAGTGCTCCTGTCCAACTGTCCAACCACTTGGGCTGGACGGTAGAGCGATGGTCTCGCGTCCTGTAGGTCGGCGTTCAATCCCCGACCGTCCACAAGTGATTGGGCACCATTCCTTCCCCCCTACCCCCGCCGTCCCATCCCAAATCCTTATCCTGACCCCTCCCAGTGCTATATAGTCGTGATTGGGATAGAACCGAGGGTCCTCGACAAGAATGAACAACTGGGATTGTTACACTTCTCGATGCTGTTTTGTTTTGACTTTATTACGTTGCTGTATCTTGGAAGACGTTTATTTGGTAGGCGGGGGAGCTGGGAGGTCCGGCCGGCCAGGTGCCAGTTACGGCGCTCTTATCGTTAATGGTCAGCCCACCTTCTGAAGGCTTACCACCTTCTTGGGGTTGGTCCAGTGGGCCTATGACACTCTTGTGGTCAAGGGTAACACGAGGTTAAAAGGTAAGGGTCAAAGATCAGACAAGGAAGGGAAGGCATCTCTCAGGGGAAGGCATCTCTCAGGGGAAGGCATCTCTCAGGGGAAGGCATCTCTCAGGGGAAGGCATCTCTCAGGGGAAGGCATCTCTCAGGGAAGGCATCTCTCAGGGGAAGGCATCTCTCAGGGAAGGCATCTCTCAGGGGAAGGCATCTCTCAGGGGAAGGCATCTCTCAGGGGAAGGCGCCCACTAACCCCAAAAGGGTGAAAAGTTGGGTATTGTTGACTGGGTGGCAATGAAGAGAACGGTGTTGACACTGTTGCACGAGGGAGGACTGTGCCAGTGTTTGGCTCATCTAACACTATGTACAGGTAACTGGAGCAGTGCTAGACTCTACCGAGAATATTGGTAATAATAATAATAATAGAATATCGTCAACAAGAGAGGCATATAATGTATGGTTGTGTACTTGCTGGAGCATAACCAAGATGAAACACAGAGTTAAGGAAACACGTCAATACTGAGGCTCCACGTGGACGCCTCACGTGGAACAACGGAGGGGACATTCACACTAGGGACGGTATAGGCCTCTTTTTTGCCGCTAATAGCGGTAGGCCTCTGCTGAGGCGTGTGTACAACACACACACACACACACACCACCACACACACACACACACACCACACACACACACACGCACGCACGCACGCACGCACGCACGCACGCCTTCATCATAGCTTTATCGATGTTTGTAACAAAAACAAAGCCAAGATCCTCCTCGCGCCAAGAGTATTATTTTTTATTTGTATAACCTAATTTAGCCGAATTTTTGTGAACAGATTCCATGTTGAAGAGTCAGGGGTGCAAAGCTAGGATGGTGGTGATGGTGATGATGGTGGTGGTGGTGTGGTGGTGGTGATGATGGTGGTGGTGGTGGTGATGAAGGTGGTGGAAGGGTGTGGCGCCTCTATCGCCTGGTAAATCCTATCGGGATCCACCTTGTCACGATGTTTACCCTTGTAAGAACGAGAGCAATATCGACCCCCAGACTCCGCTGGTGTGGTGCACAGACTATCCCTCCCTCGGTGGGTAGGGCTGCTACCCTCCGCTGGTCCTGTGGGTAGGCCTGCTACCCTCCGCTGGTCCTGTGGGTAGGCCTGCTACCCTCCGCTGGCCCTGTGGGTAGACACGCCGCCCTCCGCTGGCCCTGTGGGTAGACTCGCCACCCTCCGCTGGCCCTGTGGGTAGGCCTGCAACCCTCCGCTGGCCCTGTGGGTAGGCCTGCTACCCTCCGCTGGCCCTGTGGGTAGGCCTGCCACCCTCCGCTGGCCCTGTGGGTAGGCCTGCTACCCTCCGCTGGCCCTGTGGGTAGACCCGCTACCCTCCGCTGGCCCTGTGGGTAGACCCGCTACCCTCCGCTGGCCCTGTGGGTAGGCCTGCTACCCTCCGCTGGCCCTGTGGGTAGGCCTGCTACCCTCCGCTGGCCCTGTGGGTAGGCCCGCTACCCTCCGCTGGCCCTGTGGGTAGACCCGCCACCCTCCGCTGGCCCTGTGGGTAGGCCTGCCACCCTCCGCTGGCCCTGTGGGTAGACCCGCTACCCTCCGCTGGCCCTGTGGGTAGACCCGCTACCCTCCGCTGGCCCTGTGGGTAGACCGCTACCCTCCGCTGGCCCTGTGGGTAGGCCTTCTACCCTCCGCTGGCCCTGTGGGTAGGCCTGCTACCCTCCGATGGCCCTGTGGGTAGGCCCGCTACCCTCCGCTGGCCCTGTGGGTAGACCCGCCACCCTCCGCTGGCCCTGTGGGTAGGCCTGCCACCCTCCGCTGGCCCTGTGGGTAGACCCGCTACCCTCCGCTGGCCCTGTGGGTAGACCCGCTACCCTCCGCTGGCCCTGTGGGTAGACCCGCTACCCTCCGCTGGCCCTGTGGGTAGACCCGCTACCCTCCGCTGGCCCTGTGGGTAGACCCGCTACCCTCCGCTGGCCCTGTGGGTAGACCCGCTACCCTCCGCTGGCCCTGTGGGTAGACCCGCCACCCTCCGCTGGCCCTGTGGGTAGGCCTGCTACCCTCCGCTGGCCCTGTGGGTAGGCCTGCCACCCTCCGCTGGCCCTGTGGGTAGGCCTGCTACCCTCCGCTGGCCCTGTGGGTAGGCCTGCCACCCTCTGGCCCCTGTGGGTAGACCCGCCACCCTCCGCTGGCCCTGTGGGTAGGCCTGCCACCCTCCGCTGGCCCTGTGGGTAGGCCTGCTACCCTCCGCTGGCCCTGTGGGTAGACCCGCTACCCTCCGCTGGCCCTGTGGGTAGGCCTGCCACCCTCCGCTGGCCCTGTGGGTAGGCCTGCCACCCTCCGCTGGCCCTGTGGGTAGACCCGCCACCCTCTGCTGGCCCTGTGGGTAGGCCTGCCACCCTCCGCTGGCCCTGTGGGTAGGCCTGCTACCCTCCGCTGGCCCTGTGGGTAGGCCTGCCACCCTCCGCTGGCCCTGTAGGTAAGGCCGTTATATTTGCTATTAAAAGTATGGAGGAAGGTAGCATGTGACTGTGTACGGGTGAGCAACTTTGTAAATTTGCATAAGAAACTCTAACTTCCTATTATTTTCATCAAATTAATTTATTAAAAGTTATGTCAAGAATCAGACCCGTGTTTTCCCGAAGAATTGTCTGAACTGCTGCACCTTGTCTTGCCGGTCTGTGAAGCAGGAAGGAAGGAATTGTCAAGGAAAGCGCCAAGCCATTACGACTATATAGCACTGGGAGGGGTCAGGATAAGGATTTGGGATGGGACGGGGGAAAGGAATGGTGCCCCAACCACTTGGACGGTCGGGGATTGAACGCCGACTTGCATGAAGCGAGACCGTCGCTCTACCGTCCAGCCCAAGTGGTTGGGTCTGTGAACAAGAGTTTCGGAAGTTTGGTTCACCCTGTAGGGTGGTGTCTGGACCCTCGTCCCCGAACCAGTATTGTGTACCCACTACCTCCTATGTTTAGTACTTAAACTCGAAATATATTTGTTGACTTGTATATAAAATGTGTCTGGTGTGGGTGGTTGGTATGTGGGCAGCGGTAAACTTGGAGTTTGGCGAAGACACAAAATCATTGTGAGATGATGTTTATGAGTTGAAATTAGGGCGGTAATAATGCGAATATGAGCTGTTGTTCCTGGCTGCCTTGGCCAAAACAGTCTTCATTATCTCGGACATTTGGAATAAGTGAATGTAGGAGGGAATTTCCGCAGACTTTCTGGAATTGTTTAACTTCGGTTCATGGCCCTGTATGACTAACATCCTGCTAGGTTATCTTGAGATGATTTCGGGGCTTAGCGTCCCCGCGGCCCGGTCGTCGACCAGGCCCCCTTTTTGTTACACACACTCCCAGGAAGCAGCCCATAGCAGCTGACTCCCAGGTACCTATTTACTGCTAGGTAACAGGGGGCATCAGGGTGAAAAACATTTTGCCATTTATCTCCGCCTCCACCGGGATCGAACCCGGAACCTCAGGACTACGAATCCGAAGCGCTGTCCACCCAGCTGTCGATCCCAGTAAGCCAGGATGAACGATGACATGAACACAAGCGGTCATGTCATCATGCCTACACCTGTCATGTCATCATGCCTACACCTGTCATGTCATCATGCCTACACCTGTCATGTCATCATGCCTACACCTGTCATGTCATCATGCCTACACCTGTCAGGCCATCATGCCTACACCTGTCATGTCATCATGCCTACACCTGTCATGTCATCATGCCTACACCTGTCATGTCATCATGCCTACACCTGTCATGTCATCATACCTACACCTGTCATGTCATCATGCCTACACCTGTCATGTCATCATGCCTACACCTGTCCATGTCATCATGCCTACACCTGTCATGTCATCATGCCTACACCTGTCAGGCCATCATGCCTACACCTGTCATGTCATCATGCCTACACCTGTCATGTCATCATGCCTACACCTGTCATGTCATCATGCCTACACCTGTCATGTCATCATGCCTACACCTGTCATGTCATCATGCCTACACCTGTCATGTCATCATGCCTACACCTGTCATGTCATCATGCCTACACCTGTCATGTCATCATGCCTACACCTGTCATGTCATCATGCCTACACCTGTCATGTCATCATGCCTACACCTGTCAGGCCATCATGCCTACACCTGTCAGGCCATCATGCCTACACCTGTCATGTCATCATGCCTACACCTGTCATGTCATCATGCCTACACCTGTCTTGTCATCATGCCTACACCTGTCATGTCATCATGCCTACACCTGTCATGTCATCATGCCTACACCTGTCATGTCATCATGCCTACACCTGTCATGTCATCATGCCTACACCTGTCAGGCCATCATGCCTAAACCTGTCATGTCATCATGCCTACACCTGTCATGTCATCATGCCTACACCTGTCAGGCCATCATGCCTACACCTGTCATGTCATCATGCCTACACCTGTCATGTCATCATGCCCACACCTGTCATGTAATCATGCCCACACCTGTCATGCCATCACGCCAACACCTGTCATGCCATCACGCCAACACCTGTCATGCCATCACGCCAACACCTGTCATGCCATCACGCCAACACCTGTCATGCCATCACGCCCACACCTGTCATGCCATCACGCCAACACCCGTCATGCCATCACGCCAACACCTGTCCTACTATACAGTTACAGGTGTTGTCTGGCATGAGAGACGAACAGTGGTCGCAGTATTGATTCTGGTAACTCTTAATTATTGTCTAATCTGGAACTGCGTCAAGGAGTCGAATTGGGAAATCGATGATTAAGGAATCTTATCATCGGCTTTCAGTAAGCCTCAAGGTCACTTTTTTATGGTTTATTGATTATCTAATCCATGATCACTGGACGTGATTTACAGCATCGAGGTTATGTTGATCACTTACTGCTTAAGGTGGTGGAGGTCGACCTCTTGCCGAGGTCAATGGCGGGGGGGGGGGTCAAGTGATGTATCTTGTGAGGTGTTAACTCTAAGCTTGGGGTATAGTCTTATTTTTCACATAGAACTTGATCTATATACCAGTGTGAGTTGAGTG